>JAYJLV010045678.1:0-21507 GCA_036873485.1 Torymus texanus
AAAAAAGTATTATTTTGACCCATATATATATATATATATATATATATATATATATATATAAAATGGACATTTTGATAATTAAGTATTGACTAAATACTTAAAGACGGAAAACTTAAAGAATAACGACAATAAACAGTAAAAAATTTTAGAAATAAAAATATATATTTTTTAAATTTTTTATACAAATCAGCAAAGGAGGTCATTTACAAGAAGCAACTCCCTAATCCTTACGAGAGTCACAAGTAACGTTGCCAAAGACTTTCAATAATGTGCAGCTTTCATGAGCGATAAACTCTTTCAATATAAAGATAAAAGTATGATATCTTCACAAAGCTTGAAATAACTTGCGCACGTTAAAAGTGAAATCGATATCTGTACTTTCGTTGATGAAATCGTAAGAATCGATGCTTACCATAAATTTCATATATCATTTCACACTTTCCATTGAGGGCATATAACTCGTACTAATACAGTCGATAATGATCTTATATCTATTGATTCTTCTCCCATTTTACCGCCATCTGTTCTTATCTGCTGCAGGATGTATGTAAAAAATACAAAGCGTTTTTTTGGACGAAGGTACAAATGTTTATTATATGCTTACAAGAATTACAACAGAATGTTTTTGCAGTAGATGACGACTGAAATATTAAACGAAAAATATGTCCGATGTGGTTACGGTGTTCGAGTTATTATTTAAAATATGTGCTTTTTATTGTTAAATATTCTACATTATTAAAAGACATTTATTTTACTAAATTCGAATATTATACATATTAAATTATTATACTTGTCCAAATAATGTGACATCATTTTTAAAATTTGATTATGTATTGCGTAATAATGGTATTCACTTATTTAGTCAGTGGAATAGTTTTGACTAAATAAGTGAATACAGACATCATGTAACAGTGAACTCAAGTTATTTACAGTTCAAGAGGAGAGTATAAAAGGTTTAAAGAAGAATGGAAACAGTAAAATATCGCAGCTGACGTAATAATTCACAAAGGTCCAGGCTGTCGAGAGAGCACGAGGACGACATCTCTGAGCAGCTTTCCCCCTTGACCCCTGATTGTTTAGGAGAAACTGGAGCGCGCAGGCGGCATCGACGTGCGGCCGAGCTATAGAGCATCTGCCCATCGCATCCACTCAGGCCGTGCTGACAGCCAAGCGTTATACATATAACGGCGCCGCGAGTTCTGCCGCGTACACACAGCGGGCATCGTTAGCAGCCCGTCGCCGCGCCGTCGACGTCACCGCAAATTCCGCGCGGCCAGACGTCGATTGCCGAGATAGAGATCTTGCCGAGAGCGCTAATGGAGCCGCGATACCTCTGCGCACGCATCTCCGCCTCCCGTCCGCCATCGCGTCCGTTCTATTGGAGCCGAGTGAAAATCGAAGACTCGCCAAGTCAAGGAAGAGCAGACGCCAGATGCAAGAGAGTGCGATATAACGAAAAAACCCATCGAATTCACCAGGGAAATTGCGAACAAGTTCGAGGTAAACGCTTTACTCTGTATATAGATACGCCAGGGGGAATTAATCGAGAGTCTGATGAGCTCTGCACGAAGAAATTAGTCGAGAAAGCGACTGATCGAAGAAATTGCCGATACTTTTTTCTGATTGCGCTGGAAATACTCTCTGCTTCGATGTACTTTTATCGCTAAACTGCGCTCCAGAGGCAAACTTCGCTATTGATGTATTTTCGTTTGGCTCCAACGTCGATATCATTTCAAATTCTATAATTTATTGCTTACTTTATATGGACCGTCGAACTAAAAATTATTTTCTTCATGTGCTAAGTTAGATTTTCAACAATAGTGCGCAAAACAAATGCAATAGAGAGCCAACACAAGAAAACTAACGAAATTGTGGCAAAATGCTTTTCGGAATTTGTATCCTAGTGAAAAACACTCCACTCGTTTTTACCTGTGCGCGCAGAAAATAAAAAAGTCCTGCAACCTATATAGTCTAGGCGCCAGAAGGGTTCCCGTGGTCGATGGATGTCCACGGCTTCACCAAAGCTTTTCTTTTGTATTTTTGTCTGCTGATTCCGAATTTCGAAGGTGGACCCCACCCCCCTGGCGCCTTGATTTATACGCTTGTAATCATTCTTTTGTTTTATTCAGATCATTATTGAATTCTGTCCGTACGTGTCTAGTGTAGCTTTAAACAAATTTTTGTTAATTAACTTTACGTTCAATGAAAAATATTTTTTAGTATTTAATTTGTTTAATTTTTTCATTATTAAAAATGTGTTATATTTCTGAAACATAAAATTATTTTTGATAAAACTTTTCTTTTCGCAATTGTACTGTCTCAAATTTTCTAATTAAACTTTTTAAAACAAAATTATTAATTTATAATGAGTTACAATAATTATTTATTAAAATAGTTCTAGTATAATTAGTACAGTCGTTATTAAAAAATGTTCTAACTATAGTACATGGTCTAATAAATCTTTGTGTAACAATTTAATAAACTTTTTAATAAATAAAGTAATAAGTAGAATAACTTATCGATAAGATTTATTGACGTCGATATGCCTTGTTACACGTCTAAAATACAAATGACATTTTGGTTCCCGTTCGTGACTGTTTTTTCTTACATACCTCCTTTTTTTTAGATAAAACAATTCTACTAAGCAAATAAGTAACATTCGAAATAAAAGTGCCCCCTCGCCCCCTGTTGGTGTAAAATCGTTTGGACTCGGCGTTATGTTCGGTGGTTAATCAACTTTAATATCTTAATCTTTCTTTTAATTTGATAAATGTAGTACGGTGATTTTTATCTTGTTAAATCGTTATTTGTCTATTCAATCTCATTTCTGATAATTGTAACAATGGATAAAACGAATTCTTTATAATAAACTTTATTAATTAATACTTTTGCCCGAAATTAAGTAATATGCTGAATAACAGTCAATTTCTCTTTTATTTTTTACACAATGATAAAAAAATACATTAATTAAGTGAATTGATTATTAGATATATGTTTCTTAAATCTTCAAAATGTGACTGGTGGTCTTTTCTGAATGATTTCGACCCAGACTTCTCGACAAAACAGTAAATTTAAGGAATTTTCATAAAATCGCTACTTTTCAAATCTGTTTTCCAAATTCTTCTAGGGTTTGAAAAAATAGTTAAAAGAAATTATTGGATTTTCCATTCTGTCTCCGGTTGAATGCAATGGATCATAAGCATCAGAGTCCTAAGATTATTGATTAATATTATTATTACCTACAGCTACCATTAGAATTTTGAAAAAAAAATTTTCTGATTTTCTATTTCATTTAAAAATATCGCATAATTTAAATGAACGTTGAAAATAAAACCAACGATTAAAATGGAAGTGCAGGAAAGATGTTGTGAGTTAACTCGACAAACAAAAAAAGCAATGTTTGCTCACTTGCGAAACTACAACTAAATTTACCACGGAAACAGGGATAGAAGAGTATAAGAAAAGCTAAAGCAAGACAAGAAACAGGTCAAAAGCCATCGGAGAAAATAGTCAATTGCGGTGTCTTCTTGGGGGGACTAAAAGACCAGTAGCAGCTGAAGAGGCGATTCGACGACGCGACGACGTTGGTGGCGCTTACGTACCTTGCTCTTTTTTTCCTCTTTTATCTCTTCTCTCTTGCGAGTGCGAAAATTGGTTCTCCCTTATCCGAAAAACCTAAGCGTCTATATCGACAAGCCAATTCCCGGCTGCGGTCGCGCGGATTTCGCATACATGTGGTAGAAAAAGCAAGAAAATGGATAAAGGAAGAGTTGAAGACCCGTTAATTGGCGCGCGGTTTTAATGGGCTCATCGCGAGCGACGATCCCTACATACCTTAACCGCACTTATTCATTTGAGGCCAACGATTATACTTCAAGTTATTTTTGAGAGTGGAAAGAATAGATACAATACGAATTCTGGGACATTGGACGAATGTATCATGCAAAGAGAGCGTATGTAGTAATTTCTTTAACAAGGCCTTGCAATAAGAAAATTTATGTTACATAAAAATTCAGAATGACAAAAATATTTACATTTCTAATATTTACAATTGAACATAAAAGGTCAATATTAAAGTTTACAACTGAAAATTAGTTAATCATGTAAACCAAGAAAAGAAATATATATTATAAACTGAGAAGAAAAATTTCAAAAAAAAAGAACTCGGGGTCATTTAATTTTTACAGTACAGTAAGGTAAATTAGTAAAACATTATAATTCTTAGAAATGTTACAAATCAGTTTAGTATAATGCTTTGTACAATTCAATGTGATACCCTGATGATTCACAGATATCATCGTACTCAGTAATTCTGTCTTTCGCTAATATTCTTATAAACATTACACATTTTTCGATAAAATTACTATATTTATCTATAAGTACATGTAATTTATGAATAATAATACTAATTATATGTAAATATAAGATTTCTTATTTGGATTTAAATATTTAATTAAAGATTGTTTGACACCGTATAGTTTTAACTTTGATTCTAAATCAGTAAGCATAAAAAAGGTATAATCCTAGCGATTTCTTTCGCATATGTTATTCGCGTACGAGCGGTGTGCTCGAGCGAAACGTTTGGACATCCCTGACGCGCAAGTGCAGTCTACATGGTTGTTTCTCATGTGCAAGGAGGACGCTTGGCTTACTACGGGCAACCTATTCGCGCGCGAGCTGAGCGATCGGTGTTTTTCGCGTGCAAGCAACCCTCGCTTGTTTCTCTTCCACGAGCCCGATCATCGATTGTCTCTCGCATACGAGCGCAGTGATTACTAAGCTTCTGCGGCAGGGTATAACTTAGCATACCGCTTGAGAATACTCCAGATACATCCAATATATTCAAGTGTACTGGAATGAAACGCGTATATTCCTTGATTACATATATCTTATGATTCTATTTGGTAATAGTTTATTCAAAATATCATGGACTTATGAATGAGAAAAAATTGAAAAAGATACGAAATTTTGAGACAAAATATTCACATCATCATGGAATCAAATATATACTAATGCCTCGTAAATTAAGTAGAAGAACTTGATTACTATCGGCTAGAGAGCATAATGGAACGTTATTTTCACAGGGAATAATTAAGCACCGTACTTCAAACCCTGTAATATACTGCGTTGAACCTGCCTTTCCCCTTGCTTTGTCTATGTTCAAAGATATTTGGCACATAAAGTAGTGTATGCTCAAAGCAAAATAGTTCTTTTATAAATAAAAGCGGTCGTATTCAAAGGAGAAAATAATGATAATATCAAATCCGTTTTTTATGATACGACAAATATTTTTTCTCATTACGACCGCGTCATAACTTTACTGTGAATATACGTACCAGAATGTCCGACAAATCAATAAATATCGTTGAGCATTATCATCATTGATATATACAGGTTAACTGAAAATAGCCTCAAGTTGTGAGCTGCTCTCAGGATATTATTGCTACATATACGTGTAAAAACTTTGAAGAAGTTTAAGAAGGCTGAAAAATATTCGAGAAACGTATTATTCAACCGACTGATGCTGTTAAAAGCAGCAATTTATGAGTGTTGTTATAATGTCGCAGCAGAAAGAATTGATCGACTATTAAATAATCCATTTTGTTCATTATATATGTATATACGAAGAATGTTCAATATATAGACTTTATCAAATTTTAATTTTATTGTAAGTTGTTCTAGCGGATATTTATCGTTGTGAATATATATCTATATTTTTCTTTAGCTCCTGAAGACGTATTTTTAACTAACAATTTAAGTAGATGAGGCACAGACAATATAGGTAAAAGCCATTTCGTATAATTCAAAATTAGCACAGCCTTGAAAGAATTTATGGATAAGTAAGTAGTGTAGGTTCACCATTAAGCCTCTTAAATCTTTTGTAATACATTTCCAACATTGATTTTTCCGTTTTTCTAGATTATTCATGTGATAATCGTATAATTGTGCAAAATTAAAACCATTTTGAAATGAAGGTAACTCAAAAATAAAGAAAATCTATAAAATAGAAAAATATTTTATGTCCTTTAAAATATCTACCGAAATAAAGAGAATTTTTGTCTAATGAAAATCGGTCGAATAGTTCAAAAGTATATCGCTCGTACACACAAGCGCGCATACACACACACATACGCATATGTACACAGATACAAAAATTTTTTTGTTCAAGAACGACGAACTTTAGTTTCAAATGTCTAAAAACATGCTTTTAAACATTTTTTGTTTCAAACATTTCTTTCACCATTACAAAGCTTCATCTTTGAGAAAGCAAAATTTGAAAAAATTCGAATTTTACCAGTGAGTCAGAAAACAATCATAAACTATCTCTAACCTTTTTTTTAAATTTTCATTTATCAGGAAATTAATCAATTAAAAAATAGTCAGTTATCTTTAAATCATTAATTGGCTGAATTAACCATATAGTACTATTCCTGAATTCGATGAAACTGTTTAACTGTCTTTTTAATTTTGACAATTCATTTCTTTAAATTGCTATTTCCAACTATTACAAATATCATTTTAAGTTACCTGGTATTGTAAGTACAGTATCTTTAATAATAATTACCTACTACTGCTAGTTGGCTACTATAAAAATAATAATAATTGCTGTAGTTTTATATATTTTTAGAAATGTTTTATCTTCTAAATTAGGAAAATGGGAAAGAATGAATTGGTTGTAAAAAAGAGGGGACATTATGGTCTCTGGAAGTGAAGTGTGCTAAAGCCAGAGATAATTGGGTTATTTCCAGTATAAGCGCGAGGGTGGCAGCGTTTCATTTTTGCGCTAAATCAGCGCAGAACAGGGGCAATGTAAGAGCAGAGCCAGCCGAGCAACGGATTCTCTTGCTGCCTGTCTCTTTGCGGGACAGTTTGCACTGGGCAGGGAGGGGAGGGGGGAGGAGGAAGTCGGTCCATTTGTCGTCCTCGACGGCGCTCTTTCATTCCGAAGCGAAACAATGAGTCCGCTGCTGAACCGGACTCGCGCCTGTCTTTATTACCTCGCAGAGGCTTCAGCTTGAAGCGGCACTCGCCGGGGATTTCCTCCTCGTCCTCATCCCCGTCCTCGTGCTCGTCTGTGTCCGGTGGTCTTAGCTCCGCGATAAAAGAAGGCCAAAGTGCAAAAAAGCAACGAAATAGCGGAAAAAAGAGCCGACCAGGAGTCTTGACTTGGGCCACCTGCTACATTGCATCCTCCTCTCATTTCTCTCTTTCTCCCTGGCTTTATAGTTGCTATTCGCTAGCGGTACTAGAGAAACAAAGCCGACTGCAAACGTCCCTTTTCTGTCAGGCAAGGATTTTAAAAAAAAGAAACAAAAGAGATCGAAATCGGATTATTTTACGAGCCGCTATGGCTGCGTGTAAGAAGCTCTATATGCAGAAATATGCATTGGGTCGAATTAAATGAAAGATAAATCGATGAGAGCATTCTGATGAGATAGCATTCTTTGTTGTGTGATTGTGCTGCCAGCCTTGCAATGAACCGCACGGTAGACTCCAACAGTTAAGTTTCATAATTTCGCGTGCAATTACTTGACAATCTCCAATTTTTCTTAAATTTTACGGGGACTACTGTTTAACAAAAACAAAATCAAGAAAGAAAATGTTGGTACACTTTTTTCCAAGATTCGCAAGAGCTTAATGCAATTTACCGTGTTGTATTTTTATTAACGATCAATAGTTTTCTTTCGTAACAATAGTTAGAGTATAAATTTGTTATGTAGTTAATATATTTTCAATTTAATGCATTCTTTCGTATTCGTTTTCGCTAACACCTAATTACATATTTATTGCGATAGCCTTTCATACTGAAGATATGATGGAAAAATTCTGATGAAAACTTTAGTTTTATAAGGTTACTTATAAAATTTCATAAGTTAAATTTTGACTCTTAAGATTTGTCTCAGTATCATCATTATTAAAAAAAAAAGTTGAAAATAAAGCTCTATAACCACCAATCATGCAGTGGAAGTGAATCGTAATTCATGATTAATAATTGTTGGTATAAAAGGGAAATAATAAAGAGTGAAGAAATAGCAAGACTAATGAAGTAGCCGGTAAATTCTTTTGGCAGGCGTGGGGCGGCATATGGGATGGGCTCATTGAGGATTGGCACGCGAGCGGAACATAATCACCTAGCATACGTACTCGTGGTATTAATTCAAAGTAGCGCGCGTGCATACATACGTTGTACATTCAAAATGAGCCGCTGAAAGAGCACCACTGTACATACGCAATGAGACAGCGATGGCACGGTGGCAGCAGAGATAAAAAGCAGCTGACGTGCGTGGGACGGGAGAAAGAGTTCCGCTGCGATCGATTAATTCCTTTTTAAACGACTTTTTTACCGAATGCTTTAACATTTTTACCGCATTTTAAAAAACCGATCGCATATAAGATTCCCAAATTGGCATAAATTTAAATGACAACAATATTTAGACTTTCAACATTTAATGCATAATTTTTGTAATTCTTCGTAATATTTGAAATATTTATATTGTAACTATTGCAAAACATTAACCTAAGATTAATAAACCATAAACAAAAAAGGAAGAATATGTCAATGATCATATCGATAAATAAATTATTATTATATATCTTCTCCATAAATTGTTACTTTGCACCATATACGAACATTAATAAAGTTTTTATAGATTTTTATGTCTACAAAAACATGATTTAGAATACACTTTTCTATTTTTCAAAGTAAAAAATCCATTTGTGGATGAGTATATAACCAGCCATTATGAAATATTATAACAAGATATAAATAATAAAATAATTTATGAAAAAAGTTAGTTTTACAAAACGAATAAATCACAGAGCTTAAAGTTAAAAGATATTAAAATTTTTGAGAGTATTTACTTTATATTGTAATCTCAAGTGTATTCGTCTGTATGTATAGAAGTTCTGCGGTAAAATAGCCTTTACTTATAGATAGAACTGTATTTTCCTTTCATTACTCATGGAGTCCGTACGAAGGAAAATGTTCTTCTTACTTAATAATTATTTTCTATTTTTATACTTTGAGTTACCTGTGATAGAAAGTATACGTAACTATTCTTACTTTCATTGCTATCGATTTTCTCTCGAGTTTCACACGAATAACATATAACAAAAGGGAGAAAGGGCCGGTGACAAGGGCCACATATTTAGCCATCAGACATTTCAGGCTAATTAAATACAGCCGATGAGAATAAGAAATGACCGTGCAATGCGCATGTGTGTGCGTGAAAGGAGCGATTCGGATGTAAGCTCCTTATCGACAATGGCATCTTTAGCCGGCAGTCAGTTAGCGGTCCGTTTGCGTGGCGGGCACAGCGAAATCCTCCCCTTACTCCACTCGTATACGTACGTATTTATGTTTACACTCCCGTTATTATGCAACAGCAGCCTGGCTTGTCATTAGCGTCGCCTTCTTTTGCTATACGAGTTTCTACGCGGGAGCACGCTGCTAATTGAGCAGTATAGTTGTATAAAGGAGTGTGGGGAGAAGAGTGATCGGTGATTTGTTTACCGTAGAAGCGGCCCGGGCACGAGGACACCTCTCTGCGGCTGCCACGGACCAGTCGAGTTTTTGCACCATCGCTGCTGGGAGGAAATAGACCACCGGTTGCTGCACGCATCGCATCTCCACGTGAAATCTCATTTTGCTGAGTAGCTTCTGCAGAGTCGGCTTCACCGGTTGAATTTTTCATTCGGCTCTATCGCACCGATTAAATTCTATTCTTTTTCTCTTTCGCTTATCACCTGCGTCCTCAATGTAGATTTCTCTTTTAGACATTGCCAGAAACGTTTAGACTGAGAAAACAATTTCTTTAAACATATAAAATCTTGAATAAAATAATAATGTGCAAGTATAAGTCATTTTGAATAATTGAAAAAAACATTTGCAATTCCCGCGACTTTGACACATATGCCCGCGGAAATCTAAATGTACGCTGAGTGTGCTGATACGCGGAGGTGATAAGTGTGAAATGTAGGGTTGTCATGTTGAGGGAAAAAGAGAAAAAGAAGGAAAAAGAGTGCCGAAAGTACCTTTACACTTGGGAATATTGATCGGGCAAAATCATCAACATATCACTCCACTTTTAGTCACTGATTAACAAGTTCAATTCTCATACAAGGTAAACGTCAAAGTCTTGCTAAAATTCTGAATGAGCAAAATTCTGATTTTCATTGTCATTCAAAATGCTGAAGAATTAATAAGAGGAATACGTTGATACCATGCACATCAGAAAACGACGGATAGCATGAGCTCCTTTCAGAAAGGAGAACTATCTTAGTTCATAACTAAGAAAGTGATCGACAAATCATTGCATAATCACGTTAGACCAGTTGCTTGTTATATGCATCGATTATAAATAGATTGTTATTTGCGCAACTTTTATTATATCATATTTCGTTGGGTAGGAAGTATAGTATTCTATTTCTAGCAGTATGTTCTATCTGATGATGTCAAATTCGATATGAAGTGTCGAATAATTCATAGTCCGAAGAATTTAATGTCAGAAGTTTGAGGCTTTGTGGTAATTTGAGCAGTATGAAAAACGTGTAACTTTTTAGAGAGTATTGATATTGCAATTTTCAAAGCATTATATAATCTACATATGTTAATTTTAATTTTAAAGTAAATAAATATTTTCACATTAATCTCACGTTATTTATTTCATTTCTCAATTACCTATACAGCACTTGAACTGGATCGCACACGGGGGCACCCTGTTATGTTTGGAGTCTTTGCTCAAGTAACTGCTAAAAAAATTACTTGAGTAATTATTCATAAATATTTGAGTAATTACTGGAATTTTTGCTTACGTAATTCATTACGTCATTTTTATGTATGATTATTAGCGAATGTGATCAAACAATGTATATTAAGTTGCAATACATATCTATTTAGCAAGTATTGTAAAATTTTGATAGTGAAATGTAAAAATGAAGTAAAACAATATGTTGGTAGATTTAAAAAAGCGAAGAAGATTCGTGTATGGGAAGTTTCTGACTCCTTGAAGCTATCTGAAACGTGTTGCCGCTACGTGTGGAACAATTTCGTGGCTCTCTCCATCTCTCTTGCCGCGCATCGTCAATATACAAAGCGCATTATATGGTCGTTACTGCACCGGTGCGATATCGCATAGTACGAACTACGTCGACTCGATAATTCAGTGTGTTCCAAGGTTCCCAGTGCGAGGGGAAAGCAAGGGAGAGTAGCAGCAGCAGCAGCAGCAGCAGCAGAAGCAGTAGCAGGAGTGTCGAGTGCCGCTGACCCATATCGGGAACACGAGTATTTGTCGGAGCTACCCCACCCCCAGTCCAGCTTCTTGCTGGTCGCAGAAACAGCAGCGGCAGTGGCGGAGGTGGAGGAGAAGAGAGAGACCGTCTATGCAAATGTGCCAACTACACACGTGCGCGAAACTGTGTTACCTTCAGAGAAACGTAGATTCATCACCTTCATATCTCAACATAATTAATAACGGTGCGGACCATGGCCGACCAGTAAAGACAGAACTTGTCACTGAGCCTATTTTGACCTGTCTTTTTGGGGATGAAAACGCTTTAATTAATTAATCTAGCCTTATCCATCTCATCAGAGCCTTTTATGATATTCATGTTTATAATTAATTTTTCGATAATGATGGCGAGTGTTCGCGATATAATTGAACCCCTAGATAATTTACTGTAAAAAAAGGAATAGAGGGATATGTGAAGAATTATAAACTATTTGCTATATTTTTATCACAATTTAACGCCACGTGTAAAATACTGATGCGAAAGCGAAAGATCCTTGGTTTGATTCCTATAGCCATGCCGTTTTATCGAGTTCCATTCATTGATTTATTTGTGTGCAAGGCTCTAGTCGTAACAATAAATACATATGTTTGCTCTAAGCGATGCAGATCTGTGTTGAGTTTTTTGAAAAAAGGGAGAATTTTAAAACTATGGTTATCCAATCGTGAATATTGTAGTTTCAGAAAATGATTGTGAGATGTTTTGTTTAGTTTAGGTTTACAAGAAGTTATGCAATGAAACAACTTTATTCTTCAAAATTCATGATAAATGTTTGGATAAAATTAGGCAAATTTTTCTCATTATACATCTATTATTTTTATTTCTGTCCCAACAAGTGGCGCATAACACTTGAGTAATAATATATGGTTCAAGTTGCAACCCCAAGTCCGAAACTGAGGGTAGAATAGGTGCTGGTAGACAAATTCTTTTTTCAACTTCCTTGCTCAAAAAATTAATTAACGTAAGTTCGTTAATTTTTTTTTTCAACCGTTAGCTAAATGAATTTTTTTCCGAAAAGCTTTTGCGAAATGTAATTTCTTTTTTCGCAGGTGAATCAAAAAAAATTTCAATTTGTTCTTGACGATAATTTCTGTAGAATAGTAAATTTATTTAACATTATTCTTCAAAGACATATATTTCGTTAATAATTTACTTGAAAAAAGACTGTCTTGACTTACTGCTGAGAAACGCGTACTTATTGGTTGGCACTGTTAATTTGTAAAATCTTTGTCTGTGCAAGTATCACCAATTGTGTAATATGATTTTTAATCAAAGTAAAGATATTATTCTAGTATGTATATGAAACTTTTTAGCAAATTTAATTTACTTTTACGACTAATTATACAAAGTAATGCCTACTTACAGCATATAGATGCATGCCAGTGAGGTGTGGAATACTGACCTGAAACATAAAGTACAAATATCTAATGTAAGTCGATGATTAACTGATTATTTATTGAAATATTTAAATGTCAAAAAAAGTAAAGGCATAATAATGGTTAATATGATGTCAATATCATACAGAGCAATATGGACATAGAAATCAATTTGGAGTTGAGTCAAGAGTCTCATTAGATATTGTAATGAGGTTGCGCGCAAACGAAGGGTTATAATGTGTATTTAAGGAGCAAAGGCGTCCCTCTGAGTTTGAGTGTACCAACGATTTTAACGTTTAGTGTCAGTTGTTGGTGAAAGAAAAGCGAAAATAATCATTGGTTTTCCTTTGGGAAAGGGTTTGAAGGTCGAGCTATTGCCGGGAGGAGGCAAGTTGAGGCCGGAGCTAGAGACTAAAGGGTAGTTGGAGCTGTAGCTTAGCGGGAGAGCCGGCAGACAAAGGTGGAACAGTAAAACGCGAGGGGTCGGAAGCAATTTTATTTGTCTGGCGCGTGGACTACGGAAGTGGCGGCGCACTGGCAGTTTCGCGCAGACGGGAGAGAGTCGCGTATACCCAATGACACGTACGTGTCTCCCGGACTGGGCTGTGCCCCCTCCTCTGGCTCTCCTCCCCCCGTCCCGGCCGCGGCGTACCGTTTAATGTCGGCGGAGCCCATAGCGAGGGCCAACACGCGCCCAGAGGACGAACAACACGAGCGTATACGGCGGCGGCTACCTAATTTGGATTGTTTCGAGGGGAGGAAGGCGGCCGCGGGGGTAGCAACATTCCAAGCAAGGGCAAACATGACTGGGGCGCTGCGACTCGGGAACAATATTGTCCTCGTGCAATTAAACGCAGCCATGCTTCCGCTCGCGTAGACGAATTTGCAGAGAAGCGCAAGCGGGCGCCGACAAAGAGAGCACGAGAGAGAGAGAGAGAGAGAGAGAGAGAGAGAGAGAGAGAGAGAGAGAGAGAGAGAGAGAGAGAGGAGGGGGGGGGGAGAGATTTATTGCAATTGAGTGACTTTTCATTTTCTCTTTGTACCAACGCTCCTATCTCGCCACCGTCGCCATCGCCATCCTCTTTAACTTCTGTTCCGTTTCGCTGTTTTTTTTTGCACACGCGCCTGCCTGTACTCCGCCGTTTCTTTTGACGAATGATGCTTCGCGCTCATTTCCACTGCTGTATTCATGCTGCTCAACTGTTTAATTAAAGTTTCTCCCCGATATTTACCAGAATTTATTCTCTTTATTATCTTTGAACATGTCTTCATTCAACCAGTCTTTGTATCATGAAATTCAAGATGATTTGTACAATTTTTTCAAATAAAGTAAAAAAGAACAATTTAGTCTTTATTTATAACTATCCAACATTTCCTATCTGATACTTATCTGAACCGCATGTGCAATCATGATCAGAAACTTTCAATGGTCAAAGTTTATGGACGAGTATAGAATCTGATATATCGTCAAGTGTCTTGAGAACTCTATGTGAGAGGAAGTAACTGTCTAGTCTTGTAAAGTCTATGTGAGATTCGGCAGTTTAATTTCTTAATGCGTTCTAGTAATTAAGCATGAAGTATCCTTTAAGCCGTTTCCAGCAGATAATCTCAGTACGCATTAAAGTTCCGATTAAGGCGTAGTAACGTTGGTCTTAGAAATGGAACTAAAGATTATACGAAGGGGAAGCATTAACCTTTCTGTCAGTAGAATTGACTTTAAATAAAGGAATGAACCTTTTCGAAATGAAATGTTGCTTACCAAACTGCAGGCTTAAAATTTATTTCTAAAAATGTATTAGGATGTGATTTATTCTAGAAAAGGGAGAACATGAATATTGTTACTTTATGCAAGAAGAAAATTTGCTAGAGCAAAATCTAGTGTTTCACGCATGAAGTAGTTCACTTTGCATGTCCTCATTTTATACGCAGCGAACGGTCTCTCCCCTCTCTTTTTACGCGGACGATTTTTCTCCATATATCATCAGCGCTATTTCCTCGAAGAAACGTACGTGGCGCGAGTGGAAGACACCAATCGATTGGCGCCACTCGCCGCGAGCGCATGCACGCGCTTTCTATCCGCGCCAACAAAGGCCTTTTACCTCTCGGAAGGAAAATCTTATCCGGACATTGTTTATGACGGTCGTAAGGCAACAACGACAAGTGATTCACTGTATCGTCCTCAATGAAAGTTAGAAGCGTGAGCTGTCCTTACAGTACCGTTGACACGATATCTACCTCAAGTCGAATTCAATGAAGGTAATTGCCTCGATCCTTTATTTAACTCTCACGGAGGAAACCTCTGGGAAAGGTAAATATTTTACTTGCCACTTCACGATAGGGTTTATAAAAACAAAAGTTTAAAATGAGCAATTTCATTATTTCATTAGTTACAAACTAACGATCTCCTTCTTGTAACCAATAGTTTAAGTTGATCATTTTTCGAATAGAAATTTTTGTAGAGTGGAGGACTATAGAAAAGACCTAAATCGCAAAGCTCATCAAGAAAAATAACTCGTTCGAACAAATCATGGTTATACTACTGGGATCTAATCTATCTATCAATTTTGTTTAATAACCAAACAACTTTCATTACAAGTTGTACAATATCGTTCTATATATATGGACTCATGATAGATTATGATATGTAAAAATAATAACAATACAATACTATAAGCCCCAAGTGGTTTAATAAAAATAAAATAAAAATATGTATTTTGATAAAAAGAGAGAAAAAGGCTATTTTTTCTTTAAGAGTCTATGTTAAGAGTTAAATTTTCAAATAATTTTTTCATTCCTCTAAAAGAACTTAAAATTTATACATTTAGTTCGTAATTTATTCTACCAAAACTATCTAACATTTAAGTATAACTATAAATTTTATTGATTATATGAGAAGGAATGAAGGCGAGATGGAGCTTGCGAATTGTATATTAGGATCAGATTTCGAAATATATTTTTGGTTGCATAATTATGATCTAAACTCTAACAATATAATACAACGATTAATAATAATAGATCTATTATTATTAATCGATATTAAGTTTGAGAAGTTCTAATGTAAACTCATTTGTGTAAAAGGAATTGTTGTAGACTATACAGCTAAACGAGAAAAATTTGCAGCCTAAAAGAGTTATTAAAGACATATTCATTAGAGAAAGTTGTATTTCACGAGGAAAAAGTTACACGAGCTTTCGCTGCAGGCGCAATTTTTCTCAGAAAACTTTCGCTATATTCTCGAAGTGTAGATTCTCGCTACTATACATATATAGTTCACTTTGTTCTCTCGCGCTTGCAATTTCACTGGCCATATTACCGCAGCCGGCGCCCGAAAACGCTCGAGAAAAATAAGAGCAGAAGCGCACGATCTCTCGTTTGACGAGGGCGCATGCGCGACAGCCTCGGCTACGTCAAAGGCGCGCAACAATTCCTATTACAGGTTCGAAGCCCTCCGACAACCGCACGGCGTAACAACTTTCGGAGCCGACAAACATTACCCGGATGTCATTGCCCGCTCTTTTATTAAATTCCATTTTTCAGTTTCCGCGGCTGCGCTAGCAGAGATCACCACTCTGTTCGACAATCCCTTTTTCTTTTCCACCTTCTTCTCTCAGGCGCACGCATGGGATAGGCATCGGCTTGTTGTTATTCTGCTATTTTGGTATTCCATCGGTCTACCTTCGTGCTATTTTCACGCGAGGCGACTCACAAACGACGTTCATGAAATGCGGATTGAAAATTCCTTTTCCAAATACATTAATATGTCAATTTCCATCATGCACGAATTTCCGCATTTATTTACTTTCCGGACATAGACAACTTGTCCGAAATAATTTGACTTCTCGCTACGTACACAGGGAATAGACAATCTTTACCATTAACCATCGGATGGTTGGACATGAAAAATGAAATGTTCATTTATAGTTAGACAAATTCGTTAACAATCAAGACACGAATTGTTTGAGTAAACAACTTAACTGTTAACGAATTTGTCTAATTATAAATGAACATTTCATTTTTCCATATTCAAACGTCCATTCGTTAACAGTAAAGATGCTCTTTTCTCTGTGTACGCATAATATATTTTATCCGAAAAAAATACGTAGTGAATAGGACGAATCGAGGAATTAGCTAAAATTTAAGTTACGAGGGAAAAATCGCTGCCAATTCATTGGCACTTAGCTTCCTCAAACTAATTTATCGATTCCTTTTATTAAATTGAAATTCAAAAAATAAATTTTTCACGAAAAAAATTAAGGAAATATTTTATGGAAATATTAACTTGTAATTGTTTCATGGCTATTCATTGCTATTCCATTTGTAATTTATTTTTTTGTGATTTTAATTCTTGTATAAGGGTTCACAATGGAAACCAATCACAAATACAAACTCTGATGTAGGACTATTATTCATCAAACTCTTCTTCTTCAAGTCCACTGTCAACGTCATCACGTCGCACATTGGGTCGAAATAAAAAAAAACATAATATTGTGTTTTGATTGAGTTTACAAGGAAAATTTTTGTATGGGAGACACAACGCATGCGCGTTTAAATCAATTTTATTTTTTATTATATTTCTATAAAAATTATAATATAATTATATATTATTCCATATAAAATTTTTGATTCAGATTTTATAAATAAATGGTTCTATATAAATATTTAGTGATAGCTATCAGCTATCAGCTAGTTCAATATATTCATTTTATTGAATATTTTGATATTATTACATGTTGTGATAGATGGCAAAAAATTCATATTATTTTGAAACTAGAAAATAAATAACAACGACGGATGTGGATGTGGTGTAGTGTTATGCTAGAGAGTAAGCTTGTTTCATTTAATATCCAGAGAAGGATTCGAGATCGCGTACAAGAGCATCGTTTTTCACGAACTATGGTTTGAACTTATGAACCATAAGTAATCTCTCATTTCCGTAAATAAATTATCAATTAAAATTCAGCTTCTGTGTTCTACAACTTCACCAATTTCAAAACACTGCTTATAATATTAACCTGTAATTATAAAACAACCGGGCATAAAATACATGTTGCTATTGCTTATGTTTGAACTCTATTTTTAATCAGGCTGTGGGTGACATTAATATCAAGGTGATGAAAGGAAAAGAATTTACTTCATATAAAATTTGTTGAACATATTATTAATTTATTAATTCATTAAACTTTTTTAGATATACATTACTTTGCAGTGCATAAATGGCCTGTCATCATGGTGCTGCTGCTGCTGATCTGCTGTGTAGCTTAAGTAAACATGATTCTTATCGTATCCACTCATTTTTAAATTTTTCAATTGTTACATTTTTGTTAATAACAAAAGAACCTTGATAGCTAGAAAATTTTTCTTTTTAGAAAATATAAATATTTTAATTCTCTTTCAAATGCTACCCATCCCATTCAGATAAATATAGCCATTCTCGAGAAATACAGTTCAAAACGGATCTAGAAAAATTTTAACTTCAAATATCTCAGAAAAATTTATGAACCAATCATTTTGCTAAAAGAACTCGGCCAAGAATAATAATCAATAACTAGTTGATGACTGGCGCGCTATGCGCGCCTCTATTCGCCCTTCCCTATATTTATCGAAAACTCGATATCCGATTGCTTACACAAACGATAAAACAATAAGTAGTTCTCGAATAGAATTTTTATATAAGGGACTCTGTTTCGCGATTGACTCGAGATTCTCGCAAAAATACTCGAAAACCGAACGAATCTTATAAAGGATCTACCTCTAGAATGAATTTTGAAGCGAATAAGACAATTTCACTCTTGTAATGGTTGAACATACAAAACTCATTTTTTTAATTTTTAAATTTTTACGTTTTTGTTAATAACTAAAGAACCATAATAGCTAGAAAATTTGTTTTTTTTAGGAAATATAAATATTTAAATTCTTTTTCAAATGCTGCCTATCCCGTTCAGATACATAGAGCCATTCTCAAGAAATACATTTCAAAACGGGTCTAGAAAAATTTTAACCTCAAATATCTCAGAAATTTATGGATCAATCCTTTTCTCCAAGGAACTGTCTCGATTGGTATACAAAATCTTCCCCTAGAAAGAATTTCAAAGTGATTAAGCCAATTTTACTCTAGTTATGCAACGACAAAAAACTCATTTATTTTTATAAATTATTTTTTTTCTCCAAAAATAATGAATAAAAAACCTAAAATTTTAGTAAGTTATAGTACTCAATATCCTTTATAACAAAAAATATATTCATGTTAATATCTTTTTTTAATTTCGAAATATAACCTATTTACAAAAAATTACGTTTTCATCAATACCTTATGACGAAGTATAGCTATCGACTTTTTTTTTTTTAAATTGTAGATAATTTTATCCTACATACAGAGAATTCATAATATATAAACAAATTCGGTCTAAATATTAAAAAAATCGAAAATACAAATTTTGAAAATTAAAAAATGGCTATAAAAAATTAATTTAACAAAAATAGAATATTGACCATAGCTGTGGAAGCAAAATCTAAAAAAATGATCAGTCTCTCATTAAAATCGATCGAGTAGATCATGAGATATCAGCGTATACGGACACACACACACACACACACACACACACACATATCCATACCGACATTTTCTAAAAATAGTGTATTTCGATTCCAAATTTGCTAAATAACTTCCCTAACACATTATTTCAGAAACTCTTTTTTTACTATCACAAAGCTTCCTCTAGGAGGAAGCAAAAGCTGTATGACCCTGTATCAGTCGGGCTATGTTAACTGCACTGCTTCGATATAGCCGTTTGTTCGCTTGCAATAACGGGAATCCACTAGGGCAGGCCCTTCTGATGCGCGTGCGTAAACGTTAAAGCGTTGAGGTCAGTTCTTCCCTTTTCCGGAGCGACTCTCCATTCCGTCCTGTCTTCTTGTTTATTTCTTTCTTTCTTTACCCTTTCATACTGCTCCCTCACTATCATATACCGCGTCGAGCCCTTCCTCTTCCTCTTCCACTATCCCTTATCGCTCGGCCTCCATCTCCCGTCCTCTTTTCTCTAGCGCGTTCGCTTGCTCTCCCCGGCTTTCTCGCGCCCATGTATCTTCTTCGCCGCTTTCTTTTCGTTCGCCTTCTCTCCCCCAACCTCCCTGGCACTCTTCTTTGTCCCCGTTTCTTTCTCCATGCCTGCCCACGCAGATCCACGCCTATTTTCATGCGCGACACGCTGCTCTTTGCGCTTTTTGCGCCGATTCACTTCCGGCCTCCCTCTTTTGCGTTTTTCGGCCCGAGCGTGCGCGGCCAGTTGTTTCAGTCTAAGGGCCTTCAATGGAAAGAGCTTGCTTTTATGCCGTTTATCTACGGCGAAACGGCCGACGCACGCAGTGCATGCAGCGCGTGCTCACGGCTCGCGAAACAAAAAAGAACGAACGAGTCGAAAAGCCAGGGGCTGGGCGAAAACGAAAACATTTTGCAAAAAGTCAAAGCAAGCGTAACCGGATGTGTCTCTCGCGCAAGCGATTCAATAAGCGCCGCGCCCGCTGCTCTTGGCCCGAAACTTTACACCGAGCGGGCTGGGAGTTGGCCGTGCGCTCGCCGAAATGAGCCTGGGATTATCAGAAGGAATGCGCGTTTTAACGGCCGTCGGAATTTCGGAGCAGAGAGAACACTGGCAATTATCTATTTCCTCGTTACTTTATATTCCAGGACGTTTTGGACGGTTGCGATAAAAAACTCTATTGTGTCGGTTACCGTGCTGATAGAGGCAATTGTAGGAATCGTATAAAATGAACTGTTTTTTTGTTTATTATTTCTGTCATGTTTTTTTAGCTGAAAGGCGCAAGATAAGTTATTTTCTCATATTCTATTATTTGCAGCACAATAGAATTGCTGATAAAGTGGAAAAATTAAAATATTATCTGAAAAAAATACAAAGTTGTTTGGCAAACATTAATATCTGACGGTTTGGGCACATTTTAGGAAATTTCCTAATTATAAAGTGAATCTTTAATCTTCTTCTTTTAATAAAGTACAAATGTGCATTTTATTAATTTATTATTTTATAAACTAAAGTTGCGCAGGCAGTATTTTCTTTTTTTCAAATGCTTACAAATTATAGCCCTTCAAACATAATTCTTTTTTTGAAAGAATCGCTCATATATTCCAATGACCAGAGAATAGAGCTCTCATTTTATTTTTACTGAATGAAAAAATGTTCATTTCTTAAATAGATACATGCACAAATCTTTATATAGATATAATGAGGGTCCGCGTTATTGGCTCCAGCATCACTGGGTGACCAAATATATGTAAATTATTTATGTCACATCGTGTAGACTTAACCGCCAAAAAAGCAGAATGAAGTTAGGACCAAAAATTCGACTTAACGGTAGCCAAAGATTACTGATTAGCATTGGTAAACGGCATTCATGAGCATTTTTATATAACAATATCTACCTAAATTCTTAAATTAGCGACCGTATAGTAATCATAATTAACTTCCCCAGCATATATTTTCTGCCTATGTAGTAAGTGATCGTAAGTATGTAAAAATGATTGTAGTAGATTATTTCAGATTACAGTCATTAATTTAAGTGGCTAACTGGACTGCTGCCAAAAAAGTATAGTTATTAATATAATATGACTAATTAAAACTGTATTCATCATTGTACGTAAAATTATGTATACTTCTTTTAATTCTTTTAACATTTAAAATAAACGATTGCAAAATAGGGCAGTAGGTGTTACTTTTCCTTTGACAATGTATCTAATGAATGGTTTAATAAAATACATATAGCAGAAGAGCGTTGTTGTCCTACAAAGCGTGTGCAGAATATATATATATATATATATATATATGAAAAA
>JAYJLV010045729.1:0-16384 GCA_036873485.1 Torymus texanus
TCGTTTTACGGTATGAGCTACGTATATATATATATATATATATATATATATATACACACACACACACACACACACACACACGGTCACCCAGGCACGCGCGGAATCTAGCTCGAACGTATCGCTCTCAACATGCAGCGTGACAATGGACGAATGGCTTGCGCTTGCACGCGGACTGCGGTTGGTAGTATACGGATATGGAGAGAAAGAGAGAGAGAGAGAGAGAGAGAGAGTGAGTTTCATTCGATTTTCGTCGGATGGTTAATCTGCGTGTCATAAACCTGTCCCGGCCGTTAAGTACGCCGCTGCAGGTCGCCGTTGCTACACGCCTGTGCATGTCTGTGTGACGAGAGCTGACTGCAGAACGGAAGAAAGAGAGGAGGAAGGCAGAGACGAGCCTTCTTTGGTGGCTATTTTCGGTGGATGACTTTTTTTGGAGAACGGAGAGAGGGAGAAAGAGACGGAGAGTCGTTGAGGTTTATTGATGGATTGAGTAATGATTGAAATTAATCGGGATTTTCGCTGGGAATTTTTGGAAAATGTAATTAAATTTATGGATTCTTGGTGATGTCTTTATCGTATTTGTATCCTGAATTGAGATGAATAAAGTTTTGTGACATTATAATTTTCTGAAGTTAAAAATATTGCATTGTATCAGGCTTGTTATAAAACTTATCAAATTGTTTTCTATAATAAAAAGCATAAATTATTCATATTATTTAATAAGTACATAAAAACGACTTCACAACATTAAATATATAGAAAAATTAATTGTTCTTATAATGATATATATATATATATATATATCATAATTCTTGAAAATTATTTACTCTGTTTTTTAATCTTCTTTTAAATAATCAAACTCCAAAAAACTAAAAAAAGATATTTTCACCAATTCTCACATTATCACACACGTCTCACACACCGGAAAATCGATCCACACCTCACGCGTCTCTCTTCCAAAAAAAAAACACCGCCTCCGCACGTCTAAACCCTTCTTTCTTCGCACCTCTCGCGCACAGTTCCTTTGAACCTCCTCCTCCTCCTCCACCTCCTCTTTCCCTTTCCCTGACGATACCCGCGTGCGCGGATTATACCGTCTGCGCTCATGTATCCGGACTTGCCGCGGACTTCTCGGCTTTCAAACCCGACCACCCGGGCGTTCGCTTACTACTTCGCGCCACCCTCACGCGCGTACGCGCGTGCTGCACGCGGCAGTCGTGGCGACAACACTACTATATACTTATATACCTACTACCACCAACAACGCGTACACGAGCCGATGATGATGATGATGAGGTGCGAAGAGATGGCCCTTGGCAATTACGGATATCATTATCGTTCTCGCGCTTCTTCCGGTCTTCTGTACTATACTACCGTCCGTCGTTGTCTTCAGTGTTATACTACAGAGAGAAAGCTAGACGCGCGCATATAGGATGACGTTTTATTGCTGTTATGCGCAAGAGTTAGCGCGTCGTTTACCTAGAAATCTCACGGTTGTGTGCGGTAAACATCGTCGCGTAAATGGGGCCGCCCGGGTCTATAATTACATCAACAATACGTTTGTTCGCGCGGGGCTTCAACGCTCGCTGCTAGTTGTAGACGAAGAGTAGAAGAAGAGAAAGAGAGGAGATAGAAGAGACCGCGATGGTACACGTTGTTGTACGCCGCGACAGTTT
Organism: Torymus texanus; assembly: GCA_036873485.1. Taxonomy (NCBI): domain Eukaryota; kingdom Metazoa; phylum Arthropoda; class Insecta; order Hymenoptera; family Torymidae; genus Torymus; species Torymus texanus. The sequence goes on from JAYJLV010045729.1 coordinate 1,677, forward strand.
ATGTTGAAGCTCATGCGTTCGCGGAAATCGCTGTGGTGGTGGTGGTGGTTTTCGGCGGTTTTAAGTATACGAAGGATTATATATATTATATGCTATTGTATACTTTGATATCCAATGTTTCCGTGTGTTCACAGTAATAAATATCGATGTAATTTGAATTGCAAATAATTTCTTTTTTTCCCGTGATTATATACGTACTCAATAATAACCATGTTAATATGTTTATGAAAAAACGTCACACAAGCGTTTCGTAAAAACTTGTTTGCCCGACCGACTGCATTAAATTCGTTATACGTATACATATGAAAAAAAAAAATATATATATATACACGAGTCATTAAATGTATTGATTTACACACAAACGACGATAAATAACATAGGTTTTGAAAACTCTTATCATCAATATTCAGAAGCACCGTACGTATATAGCACGAATGTACATATGTATATATATGCATTCATTACAAAAAAGTTTAACTATCGGCAATAAACTTAACGTTTATATATCCTTCATCAAATTGACATGGTAACGCGTTTTCAGTAGCTCATCCGCAATGCATCAACGTGCGTGCGCGTGCATACACACACACATACACATTGCACGTTGTTATACACGTACGTTTATATAAACAGTGTATTTAAATTTCGAAATGCACGAAATTTGCATTCATCCACGTATGTGTATATATATATATCTGTGCGAAGTCTAGAAATAATACCTTTTCATCGTCAGCAAAAGTCACTACTGTATATTACACACATACAACACAACTGTAATCTCTCGTATATATATATACTAGGTGCGAAAATCACCACTACAACGCGGCGTCTTTTTCAATCTCTCTCTCTCTCTCTCTCTCTCTTGCCATAACGACTTCCCTTCCATTATATTTTTCACGCAAGTACACCACATATATATACCTATACACATCACTTATACGTACGCATCTCGACTACCGTGCATTGTTCGTGTTTTCTTATTCTCTTAACGGTCGCATCATCGCGCTCTCGATTCGTCTCTCCTCTCATAATTCATAACTTAACTACTCTTCCTGTTCCGTCGTCGTCGTTCGTCAGTTGCTGCTGCTATAGTGCTGTGGTATATTACAGCTTGTGCGTCCACGCGCGCGCTCTTTTTCACGCTCTCTCAGCGTGTGTAGCGCACGACCGAGAGAAAGAGAGAGAGAGAGAGAGAACAGCCGTAATGGGTTGCTTTTTGCGAGGAGATCCATCTACTTTCAACGAGTTCGCGAGCGAAGAGAGAGAGAGAAAGGGACGTTGACGAGTGGATTTTTTGCTATGAGACACAGAGAGAGACTTGCTGTGCGAGAGATGCGTGGAGTATAGTGTGTTGGATGGCTGGGATGAAAGGTCCATTGGCTGCTGATGTTATATGAGTGTATAAGATTTTTAGAAGTTGAGGGGAGATTATAGGCTGTTTTTGTTATAGAGCTCCGTGTGTCGTAATGGGTTTGGTTATTTTTTTGTTGGTATACTGATGGTGCTGGTGTTGAAAATATTAAGGTTTTTTTTTATCATTTATAAAATATATATTGGTAAAATTATAATTAATGATATTATAATTGACAAATTTAATAACAATTGTAACAAAATTTGATTAGAAATGTTTCATGTTACTTTATTCTACAGGAAAAAAAGTAAAAGACATTTTTATACTGTAATGCTTGGTTGATATACTTACTATGAAAAATTCAAACTCCCTCTCATAAGGCGAAATGATAACCGGATACAATTTATGCTCACTGTAAATATCTTCGAACGATATTACAGCGTAAAAAGTTACACTTAACGGCGACGAACTTACACTTTCCATCATCACAATTACACGCCTAACTGCGTTCTTCCACGCACCCGCGTATAATAAAATCCTCACAATATCATCGATTTTTTCGTCCACCCTCTTAACCACATGTCTTTTCAACTCTCCAAAAGTAAGAAAAAAAAACGAAGGAACTTTTTAATTATGATCGCGTTTTAATGGCGACCTCCGCGCTTACTCGCCTCTTGTTCGCAAAAACCCATTGGATTTTCCTCTTTATTATTCGCACGGCTTGCGACTCTCGAACATCCTTCTCCTCTTCGTATCTTCCTTTAGCGCGGGACTTTTTTTGCGCGCCCACGCCGTCTTTATTACCCGCGTGTGGGCTTCTGGCGGCAATTAACGATCCGTATAGCTCCAAATAAAAGAAAGTTTCGCCTTCCCTCTCGTAATGCAAGCGCATACTGCATCACGCATGATCCTTTTTTTTTTCTATCTCCCCCTTCTTCGTCCTCGCGACGCGCTTCAGTAGCAGAAACGTATAATTCCGCAGGTCTTTCCTCCCACAGACTTCTCATTACTATCTTTCTCTTTCTCTTTTGCTCTTCTTCGCTTCCTTAATTACGCGCCGCGACTCTTTTTTCACGCTCTCGCGTGAATTTTTACGATTCCACGCCGTGAGCGTATGAGCGTCGTTATTTATCGCATCGGTCGTTAACCACCCTACACGCATATGCGTTTTCATTAATTTCCTCGCGCGATTTCCTACTCGACTCTTTTGCGCCTGTGTGTGTATATATATATACGTAGCGGTGGGGTGAAATACGACGTCGTACGTTTTTCGCACTCGAGATTCCGCTCGAACGTACGTGTATGTATATATATATTTTGAGGGAGACATGCGTGTGCGGGTGTTGGTGCGATCCTTTTGTCTTGTACGCCGACAAAGCTGCTTGAGCGAGATTCCGGACACTTGTAAAGTTGGTCCACAACGGGTGCGAGACATTGTTTCGCAGGGAGGTCCGACCTGGATATGTGTGTGTGTGTGTGTCTATGTTTACGTTCGTCATCGAGCAAGCGTTGGATCATGGCCAGATTTTCAGGGGGAGGACGCGAAGAGGCGATTATGGTCGTGTAGAAAGGTTTTTGAAGATGTTTTTTCGAGGACGTTGTAGTTTTGGTGTTGGCTTTGACGAACCGAGATGAATAGGTTTTGAATGTTTTGTATTAAAATGAAAAAGAGAATTTAGTTTATAGATTCCAAATGAAATATTGATTCTTTTTTCTATGATTGTTAAAAACAATACACTATAATAAATATTATATCTTTTACTTTCTATAAATATATAAATAAGTTAAAAACAAATGTTTGCTCATTTCCAAAACCCTTTGAAAAAGTTATTAGCCAGGTGTCAACGTTTCTCACTTTTTCACAGCGCGCAGCGATAAACCGTTGCAACCGCCGAAACGTCTCGGAGCTCACTTCCTCTGTTATTTGTTTTACTGGAAACTCTCTTTCTCATTCTCTCCACCCTCAATCTTCTCTCCTCTCTCGTCTTCATCATCTTCCTCCTCTCACTCTTTCTCTCTCTTGAACCATCTCGGCACCACTGCTACCACTATACCACCACCACCGCCTACGACGACGACGACGACAATTCGCGCCTCCGATTATCGCGCCTTCCGGCGGCGCCCCCTCTTAAAAGCGGCAACAGCAGCGGTAGTGGCTATACGGTCCCCCCCAAAAAAAAAACCCGACAAAAAACAAAACGAAACCCACAACTCTTCATGCCTCCCTCTCGAAGGAGGCGATGGTTTTAGTGGCTGTAGCAGCAGCAGCAGCAGCCGCCGCGTGCGCGCGCGAAAGAAAACATAAATAATCGCGTTCAAATGAGACAGCCGAGACGAGAAGAGGAGAGAGAGAGAGAGAGAGAGAGAGAGAGAGAGAGAGAGAGAAGCCACACACATCGCACGGTGGGTGCGATGATGAGGCGAGTGGCATGCGCGCACGCGAGTGAAGGAAGCGTTGCCAAGAGTAGAGAACACGAGAGAAAGAGAAGCAAAGAGAGGAAGAGAGCGTATATCGCCAATTATTCAAAAATTATTGCTCATTGTTGAGCGGCTAGTGTATACGAGGGAAGACGGTAGAAGTGAGCGTTTCGGGATACGAGGATATATAGAGGTTTAGAACGGAGAACGCGCGCGAAATAAGAGAGAAGAGTTGCGCGCGTGTAAGAGAGAGAGAGAAGAGAGTCGTAATAGTCGCGGTGTTATTCTGATTTATGGATTCGAAATTGTTTGACATTTCGTTAAATCTAAAATTAAGCTCTTTTGTGCGGGTGGATGAATTATCGTTCGCGGGGTTGATGTGTGTCTTCATTTCGTCCGAGATATTCGTTAAAGCTCAAGTCTTTTGGTTTATTTTTGGTTCACACCTACATTTCTTAATTAATGGAATATTGTCATATAGCTTTCATTTTAATATCTCATTTTTTATTCATCATACGTTTTGAAATTCCACTGTCACGATCATCGCGATTATTATTCCATTACGAACTTTCGCGTGAATATTAACGTTTAATCATATGCTTTATTCGCGATAACTAAAATATCACTAACAATTTATCATATAGAATGAAGAAGCCAAACAAATTTTGATACATTCAATATTTCAATTAAACTTCAGTTTCCAATAACCTTTTAACCTTTTAACTAAAAATTTTCATACACCACATCATCCACACCTTTCACAAAATAGAACCAGCCAGTTTTCCACAAACCCACCTACCCGTCAACTCATTCGACTCCATTAGCATAATGAAGACATTTCCACGGATCTTCGTTCTCCAACTACGCAATTATTTCATTTGGAAAAGGAGTATCTTGCAGTATTAGGGCACACATATATATCGCGCATCTTCCTTTTATCCTCGGCACGCATGAAAGAGAGACGCAGGCTCGACCGAGCGCGCCGGCGCGACTGCCGAGCGACCTCTTCAATGAGCGTGTCTCTATTAAATCTATTATTAGACGTTTGCTGCAGTATAGTCACTGATGCTAGCTGCTACTGGCGCTCACGGCGATGTAAGTCGCGTATACACACATACACACATACACACAACACGTGTATACACTTACTCGCGTGCGAGAAAGCATCCCTTTCAATTACCCTCGTGTCGGCTTCTGTACTGAGGAGTATAGGCATCCATCTCGCGAGGTACTATGTGGTAGGCGAAAAATTGTAAGTGACGTGTGTGTGGGTTTGGGTAGTTGTATTACTGAATTGCAGGTATTTTAGGGGTATGAGGAAAAATAATAAAAAAAATAATAATGATTTATTTTAATAAATTAATTAATTTTAGTTATTCACTTTGAATGTTGTTTTAAAAAAATAAATGGGAAAAATATACATATTAATTAGATACATTAATTGCCTTTTTTGTACGCAAATATTCTTATGTATCCTTTGATTTTCATCGTTTCTCGGTTTCTTAAATTTTATAAAATTAGGAGCGCAAAATGTGCTAGTCTTCGCAGAGAACGACATTTTACTATAAACAGTTAATTAATTAATTAGTTAACTATTACTTAAATAAAAATCTTTACCTTATCAATCCATTTACCTAAAAAAATGTATTTTGACAAAAAAAAAGTCTTAACACACAGATACACGTTTCGAATCGTAAACCTCTCGATTTTTCACAATCGTCAGTTTAACTACACCCACGCGTGGACTCGCGACGAAAAATGTCGGCACTTTCGCCGTTCGCTTGTTTCGTACTATATATACCAACACGTATGTTGGAAGCGCTAACGAGAAACAAATCGTCGGCTCGGCCAGGAATTCCCCGGAGCGCGGTGTCGTTACGTTCGCGCGCTTGCGCTAGAGAGAGAGAGCGTACAAACTCTCCCGCGGCAACGACGCGCCGATTTCCATCGACACTCGTTAATGGTAAATATAAATCTGAAACCTTTCCCCCGCGTGTATATAACTGTACTCGCACGTGTGTATATGTGTATACTATATAGCTTATATTGTGTGTATTGTGGGTGGATGTTGATATAATGGGTTGATGATAATCGAATGAAATATTCGCGAATGCATTTCGATATATATATACATATAATAAAAGATATTGTTTTCTGTTATATATCGGAGTATGGACTTTGTACGAACTATTAAGAGCGTATAGTGATGTAGTTTAATAGTTATAGTTGTTTAACGTAAAAGCGCATAAATTATGGTTTTACGAGAAAGATCATAATTTTCGCTCTCAAAGCCGTTCCGCGCTGAACTATCCATTCATTCATCAGCCTTCAAAACTAATTCAAGTCCACCCACACTTACGGTTCCACTTCTAAACTCACACGACAATTTTCCTAATAACCTAACTATATATACGTATCTCTCTTCAAAATCATCCTCATCATCTCACAATGAAATGAAACTTCCAACCTCATACCCTTCCACTTTCCTCTCCGTTACTCCGATATTAACGACACCGATTATAGCATCACGCGACGAAATCCTAATTCCAGCCATTCTCTCTCTCTCTCTCTCTCTCTCTCTCTCTCTTTCCCTTTCACACACATACACACGTGAACGACCGAAACCCTCGCGATTTTCGACGCCGTTATTTATCGTATAGCGGGCAGCAACAGCAGCATAGCTCTCGGCTTGAAATTTTGGCGCGCAACTCGCCCCTGTCAACATAGGCACGCTAGCGAACGCCGATCCGCGAGTAAATCGCTCTGGGAAAACAGCCAAAACGCCGCTGGCGGCAGTGGTATATAGAGAGGCAACGGTATAGCGTTGTCAGCGTGAACGTAAGTCGCGAGGGAGAGAGAGAGAGAGCTTGTGCTTTTTAACAAAGCTCACTCGAGTGTGTGGTGTTACGCGTGGGTGGCTGAAGTTTTCCTCGCGAGGGAATTTTAGCTGGCGTTGAAGCTACGACTGAACGCACGCGGATGGAATGATTAATGAGGTTGGAGTGTGGAGGTTTGGGGGTTCTTTTTCTTTTGTTTGAGTGGGTTGAAAAAGGAAGTTTATATTTGTTGTTGTTAGTGATGAGATGTTGTTTATTGATGAAAGTGGAATGGGTTAATGTAGGGTAAAAATAATGAATATGTATGCGGGTGTATGTTAATGTGGAATGGATAAATTATGAAGAAAATTAGATTTTTAATGTTAGTTAATAAAATCGTAGTATCGTAATTCGAACGCGAACGACGGTGTTATTGAGTTTCTCGATATACATTTATTTAAAGAGCTTCTAACAAATTAATTAAGTTTATAATTTAAACCTCAAGGTAATTCTGACATAACGGGATTATGAATTCAAATAATATCGTACAATTACAATAGTAAAGTTATCGAATAATTATTAAAGATCACGTGTTAAAGAATGTAAAAAGAAGAAAATGACATCATAGATCTAAAATATTCTATTTACCAAAGTCCACATTAAAAGTATATTTAATATTACACTTACCCGAATTCCGCCGTTACATAACACACGAAACCACACATATCACTCCATTCAATTGAATTTATCACCAAAACCATCTCTATCGATAAACAACATCAACCCACATAACCTCCGCACTCACCACACAGTCGCATTTTATCCAAAAATAATGGCACTGTCGTCGCGTTATTACTACACCTCGGTGCTCCTCTATAAAGTCTTCAACTTTCCGCCGTCGACGCTGCCGTCGCCAGGAGTAACGAAATTACGATCGCGATGAATGCATTCCCCTCGTGCAGTTTATATAGAACTTGCAACAAAGTGCAGAGTTTTCGGCGCGTCGCGTGATATTTCTACAGCTTTATTAGAGACGAAGGAATTTCGACGCTGTGCGACATGATCCAAATACTTGTCCGGCATTTTTATCGGGTTTGAGAGGGAAAGACACAGTGGGTTAGCATACAAATCTAGTTTTTTGTCGCTGCTTAGATCAAATTACATGCGATAGGACGCGATGATAGAATCTTCTCTTTATTCTGGTGTTTGTAGGTGAAAACAGGGTAATAAAGTTGTGCGAATTAAGTATTATTGTAAGTAAGTTTGTGTAACTTATACCTACGTTACTTTTTTTTCTTCACATTTCCATGTGTTTTCGCGTTGATAATAATAGTACTTAATCGGTAAACTCGTATAGTTCAAACCATAACACTGTAACTCAATCAGGTTTCTTTTGGTACAACGTATATTCCAGTATCAATTTGTAACCTCTTTATCCACATCTGCGTCTTTTCAACTAAAAATAAATCATCTTTGTCTTCCTTACTACTACAAAATCCATTCCTCCTTCTCAACCACTTAACCGAAAAATCTCTTTAACCGCTATATACGAAACATCCAATTAGCCCCTCAAAGAACAAGTATAGATAACAACCTAAACACGTGTCTTTCCCTAAACTCGAAATATCGAAAAAAATATCAAATTCACTCCATTTCCCCTTCTTCTAAAATAACTCCAAACTTTACTTACCCTCTGGAAAAATAAACCATCGCAAGTCAATCCGTTGCTACAGAGTATAGTTCCGATTTTTAAGTGGCAGATCACGCGTTTCTCCCACGCCCCATCCCAAGTACATATACATACTTTACTTCTTAGGGAGAAGGAAGCTCTCTCTCTCTGTCTTACGCGAGAAAAACGATCCAAAAGGGGAAGTATAGCGCGGGTGGTCCAATTACGCCCTGCGTTTTCGCGCGCTACTGCAGCAGCACGTGCTACAGCGCCGGGTAATAAGACACTCTCTCTCTCTCTCTCTCTCTCCCTACTCTCTTTCACTCGGTCTTCGGTTTTAGTTACGATTCCACTGACATCATTAGCCAAACATCTGGCCCACTTCCCGCGAGCGTGAGTCTACTGCTGTCGCTAGAGAGGTTTACGATCACACCCGGTGGTTTCCCTTTGATCGCCAACCGCATGCGCTCGCGCTTTCGTCGCGCGATTACTCCCGATGTTCACTTGCGACGAGACGCAAGGAACGCTCGTACGTCAACCAAAAGAGTCGGCTGCTGCTGCTGCTGTTGCTTCCAGATTTGCAGTACTATATAGTATAAGAGGTTGTTTTTCTCTTGGGGCAGATTTAGGCTGTGTGCGGGTTTGAGGTCGAGTTCTGAGGCATGATGGTTTGTTTTTTTTTATTTATTTGTGGCGATGGGAGGAGGTGTAGCTTTGAGAGAAGTGAGATGTGATGATGTGTGGGGCTCGTCGGATGATGATTTAATTTAAAAACTCTGCCGATGTATTATGAGTATTTCTGGGTGTGCTTATATAGTGATCAGTAACACGTGTTACGTGTACTGTATATAAAAATCGAAAAATAATAATCGTATATGCGTATACGATAAAGAGGTGTAATTCGGTGCTATATTGTATTAATTGTTGAATTCGCAACCAACGTGTATGAATGTTCATGCCGATGTAAATCTACCGCGTATATACTATAGCGACTGAATTCTTTGCAAAACATATATATATATATATATATATATGCCGACGATTTTTCATGACACTACTGCGCGTGAGTATAATACATCACGTGCGCGCTCGATTGCATAGCAGCGCGCAACGTCATCGCAACGCACGACTGTAATTTATAAAATGACTCAATTTCCAATGCACACATACACATATTATATACGCATGTATATATATAGAGGGCGAATTGGTTATTAATTTAAATGCGTGCTGCGAGAGAGTTTTTATTTCTCGATGAAAATTCTCCAATATATGAGCGCGCGCACAATAATATAAAAAATTTAGCATATATCTCATGTAAATTATCCCCTCGATAAAAGAGCATATATATACTGACGAATGACTAATCTACCCTCTCTCACTTTTCTTCTCTTTTATATAACTTTATCGTTCATACCTGGCCATTAATATTCCGCCATCGAACCGCTATAACCAACAAAGTCGAGAAAATACTCGAGCGCTTATATACTTTTTTTTTTCCTGTTGTTTCGTGAGGCGCGGGTAATTGCCGCCGCCATTCGAGCGCTTAATCGTCACGCGCATTGTGTGTTTGCCAATCCCAGGAGCTCGCAACGCGTTCCCACCTCCAACCGCCCGTACGACGCGGGAAAGCATAGCGTAGCAGTGGTGACTGCGTGTGCGTTTTCGCAGCCGTGTGCCGGTGGTTCTATTATATGCGCGCTAATCCTCGCGAATGGCTGCGCACGAGTAAATGTGTATAGGTATATATACCTATGGGCTTTCACTTTAGAGGTTTTTTTTGGGAGGGAGTTCGTGAATTGTGGGAGACAGTTTTCTTTTGTGATGTAATATAGTGGGTGTCGTGGCAGGTGGATAAAGATACTTGATGAAGAATTAATTGTTATCAATTATAATGTTGATATATTTTTTTAAATACAGTTTGGATTATAAATTAGTGACTTTATCAATTCAAATTGGTATAATAATTTTTTTCAATCTATATCGTAAGCTTTGAATTTTCTTAAAATTGACTTCAATTTTATTTTTTACAATCTATTCCAATTTTTGCAACACCGTCATATACTAGACCTTTAATTCTTACGACTCAAATGCCTTTAGTTCAGTTATTTTTTAATAACAAACTCCACGGACAATTTTACGAACCATAATAACTTCAGCCGATCACGCATTAAACCAGCGAGTCAAAAGATAATCGTTAGTTTGAGTATCGACAAAAAGCAATAATACACATCGCGTATACTAGTGCGCGTGGTTATATTTTTCTCGAGTTTTCGAGCATTGCGCGCGTCTACGTCTCTCTCTCTCCCTCTCTTTTGGTTGTTTTGTGAAATGCGCGCGATAAATATGCATCGCGATACGTTAACTGCCTCGCGTGTCGTAAATGCCAATCTCATTATCCGCGGTGTCGTAAATGGCCGCGTTGTGTGCTGCGCCGCGCAAGCGCGCGTAACCGTTTTAAGAGTCTACGCGCCATTTTTTTTTTTACCGAAAGCCGTTCGTGCATTGTATCACTTGGTTGAAAAGTATAGTAAAAATCGAAGTTTTCTAGATTTTTATATTGTTCGAATGTGCATTGAAGCGAGGTTCATCGAAATTCTTTTGAAAAGTATAATCAGAAAAATTCGAATGTGATTTTATAATACTAAATTTCTTCTTATAATTGTCTAATTACAAATGAAATATAACGAGGTTAACTCATCGGGATGTTATTTAAAAAAAAAAAAATGAAACATAACACAGACACATTTATTAAGTATATGTATTATTCTTGTATTCAAACGAATCCATATAACCAATCATCTACAACCGCACTGATCCTTAATTCCTACAATCTTTCATCCTCCTCACCAAAAGAAAAACCTCCCACCAAACCTCAAAACCTTCATCCTATCCCCACCCTCTACAAAGGTTATATACACACGCTTATATATATACATACACGCGCACGCGTGTGTTTTGAAACACAAGCCGTCCAGGCGGCATGTTCGAGGCGCAAAATATTTAAAGCCGCGCTTCCTTCTTTTCGGCCTGCCTCTCTTCTTCCTCTTCCTCTCGAATTTCCGACTCGGCTCCCTCTGGGGTGGCACGAGCTTCGGCTTTTCACAGTCGCCGCCGCCGCCGCCGCCGCGATGCTGTGGTCGTGTGTTGTTGCCACCTGTACATCCATTTTTACACTCTGGGTGGCCATATATACATAAATATATAAGTTAGGGTCTCGGTCTGTAGTAGAAGGGGATGGACGCATGGATTTTTAAGCTGCATGTATAGAATGAAAGGATATAAGGGACCGGTGTGTGATGAGAAAGTCAGGATTTGAGAACTGGAGCAGAGAGATGAATTTGATATTTCTATTGATTTGGTATATGAATATTTTCGATAGGGAAAATGTTAAATTTTCTATATATGGTTGTATTACAGGAATAGAATTTTAAAGTGTATACCAAAGTATAGCTAATGTTCTATGGTAATGTTTCCTTAGAAAACAAACTATCATCTGTATACTAAAATTAGAAAAGCACACATACACGCATACATTTCAACTAATTTTCCTCCAAGTACCGTATGCACTCGGCACTACACTCCATTTCCAAGATTAAGTTACATAAAAGTATATTCAAATCACACCCGCTCTGCCCATATTTTCCCAGGGTTCACACCGCCTATATACTCACTCTCCCTCCCCCGTTCGCATTAGCAATGCACCGATATGCAAAGTCCCTCTCCTCTTCTACACTCGTAAACCGTTCGCAATGTATATATACATATACGCGCGACGCACGGAATTTTCGAGTCGCAATCACAGGGAAAGAAAAAAAAAAAGTTCTCCACCGTAAAGTGAACGTGGATCAGGTAAAAAAAAGTAGCTCACTTGCACGAAAATAATACTCTCTTACTAGCGCGCGTTACGCGATCATAGCGAGTTACGGAAGCGTTTAGTCTGTTGTGCTCGCGCACCGAGTAGTACTGCTCGTAACATTCTTCGACGAGGCTTAATGCTCGCTGTGTTCTGACTTGCTCGCGTATGTACATATATATATATATATATATATAGGTACGTCAGTACCACTACTACTGTGCAGCTATACGAGAGAGTTTTAACGGGCGAGAGAGGACGTAAAGCGCGATAATTGATAGTCGAACGTGGCTTGTCATTAGCGGCATGCCGCGTGTGAGAACCACCACTACCGCCACCACTGTAAAGCAAGACTTTTACATGGATGATAAATAGATCGCTTTCCTCGCGGGCAAAGACGACTGTATATACTTGCGCGCGCGCGCAAGCGTGATTTTCTAAATCAATGATGGCGGTGGTATATAGTCAAGGGGTAAAGCGCACGCGCACGAGCGCGTGTATGTTGATAATAATTGTTGGTTACGCGCGATGGCGGTAAATTTTGCAGGCGCGTGTGGTAGGTTGCAAGCATCGCCATTTCGTTTTTGTACTCGCCTTCTGTATATATATAATGTACGTTTGTATATGCGTAGAGAGATGTTTGCATAAATCGCGCGAGTTGGACGTGAAACGTGCATTTTTCGCGTAGCAGAGAAGAGACCATTTCCGTGTATGTATATGTGTGCACGTGCGCTTATAGGTGTAAGAGAGTACATGAATACGCGCAATTTAAAAGTTTGCCGTTAGAGGCAGGATGTGCTATACGTATATATGTATATATATATATATGTGGTGTGCGGTTGGTGAAATTTTTAATAGGTAAGAGGAATGGGTAAAGTGTAGTAGGAGCGTATTATGTTTGGAGAGGAAATTCTTTTTTAGAATGTATATGTATATATACATAGGGAAGATAAATTTAATAGCGGAATCGTTTTTGAAGTTATGCAGTAGTAAATTTATCTTGACTCGCGGTTATTGTTTACGTTAAAGTGCTTTTTCTCTCTCTCTGTAAACTACAAAACAATCTTATAATACTGGTTTGCCATGTGGCGTATACTACACTACTTCCTAAAACAGTATCATGTATGTATATATACTTGCTACAGTATACTATTTACAAGTCAAATAAGTTATATAATTTAGCCTACAACATCAAACTAATCTTCCCCTCTATTCGCCCCTACATTGCTATATCTCCAACTCCTGTTCAACTACTTACACACATACACGCGCTGGTACAGTACAACCGAAATTCCACCAATAAAACGCCCGCTTTATGCCGAATAAAATCAAACGCAATGCGCGCTACGGCGCCCCGTCGCATTAATCATCCGTCCCTTTCAACTCTCTCACTTTCCTCTCTACCGAAACTCCAACTCATAAACTACTCACTCTCTCTCTCTCTCTTAGATCCAAAAGATACCTCCTTTGCAGAGATCTCCCGGAAGCATCGTTCGCGTAAAGTTGACTTTAAAACGGAATCGATCGCACTACAGCCCGCGGCGATGTTGGCCCTTAAAACAAACACACATATAGAGAAGGGGGAGTCGACGTCGACGTCGTCATCGTCGTAGTCGTGGAAAATGCTCTTTTACGATAGCAGTATATAGCAAACGCGTAGTCTCTCTCCCTTCGCTCTTGCTAATTTTACGAGCCGTTGACTCGAGATCGATGCTGCTATATACGCGTTGCAGCCCTTATTTCTCTATAGCTCTCGAACCGCGTTGCCTCCCCCTTTTGCGTTCTATACGCATCGTTGCATGCGTCGTATATATATATAGGCCTCGATTCGAAGGAGAGAGAGAGAGAGAGATTTTATGCGTTGCTCCTGGCGTGAAATTTCGTAGTGAGCGCGTGCGGAGAGAGAAAGAGAAAGAGATAACGTTTAAGTTGCGTATATAGAGAGTTTGTATATATATGTATATACTGATGCGAGGCTCGTTTCGCCTTGGTTCTTTGTTGCAGATCACGAAGCTGAAGATCGACTGCAATCCCTTTGCCAAGGGCTTCCGGGACTCTTCGAGGCTCTCCGACTTCGAGAGGTTGGTTTCTCCGATTATTTTATTGCGCCAGCTCGCGAGCTTTTACGACGGTGACGAATTCGTAATCGCTCGCAGCGGCTTTATTTCCGGCTGGAGTGTAAACGTATAGAGATTCTTTTTTTTTGCTTTTCGGAACGTTTGCTTTCTTTATAGTGTTGTTTTTGAAAATAATAGTAGAAAATTGTTGGCATATTCTTTAAGAGTTGTATGGCTTTGATTATTTTACTTTCATACATAGGCTTATATTGTTAAATGTTTAAACGAAATATGTTATTTTTTATTAGAGAATTATAAGATTTAATAATTTCTTACTGTATTAAAGAAACATTTAAAAATTCATTCAAATCAAAGAAATTTTACTGTTTTTGTAAAATATTTCAAATTCATACATATACACATTTCCTTAACGTTATTTAAATCTAAATAACTTCGTCACATGCCAGACACACGATCTACCAAACTTTTCACACGCGACGTACAAAAATAGCCTCACTCAACCATCTATTACCAGGCACTC
>JAYJLV010045738.1:0-21481 GCA_036873485.1 Torymus texanus
CGCTCCGTTAGCTTCCGCTCCCGCTACTACAGATGGCGCGCGTGTGCATTCACCGATGCAAGAATCTTAAGCTTTCCACATCGATTTCGATGCGGGAAACACGTACTTTCGACCAACGTATAAAGAAAAATTGTTTTCTCGAAAGAATACGCAATAAAAAAATTTTATAATAATTCATGTAATCTTCTTAATAAATTAAGGAACAACATGTAAAAATTCTAAATTTTCGACCGCATTAGATGTAATTTCCAAATTTCCATTTCACGCAAATAAACTTATTAAAAACACAACGCATTGCAAAAAATAATTTCAAACTACTTTCAATCGCTTATTAAAAATCACCTTCGCATTAGACTATTAAAAAAAAGAAGCACTTCAGCACTAATTTCTTATTAATCAGAACCTTCGTCTATGATTTAATACACTCTCCACACTCCACTACCGCTCCCAACTAATCCTAGACCAATCTTACCCAACCTATACCAAACCCAACCCACTTAACAACAACAACTACAACTAAATAGTCCCTCCCTTGCAAGAAGCATCATTACGCTCACACTCGAGACTCATTTCTACATTAAACAATAAAGAAATTTCCAAGCACACATCATATATATAGTATATACGCATGCATGCACCTGGCAACCTCGAGCACCATCATATATCGCCACGCGAGCACCAAGCGCGCAGATGCCCGTGACTCTCGAGAACCAAGTGGACCGCGTGCGCAAAACACTGTACGAAGTCGGCACGCGTCGTTGCTCCCCGTCTAAACAAATATACATATACAGAGTATGAGTGAGAGATGCGCGTATATAGGCAGGAAGAGAGAGAAACGTTATACAGGAAAAAAAGCCAAGTGGGTTACGTGGAGAGGTTGCGCGCGCTTTTTTTTTTTGTAGGAGTGAAATAGCGCGTTAAAAGTGCGGAGCGCGTACAGGAAAATTGCACTGCTGGTGCAGTATATATATATATATATATACGTTATAAGTGGAGGAGAGAAATAGAGTTAGGGTGGTACAACGATGAGTTTTGGCGTGATAAAGATGGACACAATAGTTACTGATGGTACAAAGTGTAGCAGTTGGATGGACTTTGTATAGACGGAGGTATATAATGTTATCGTGCCTGATTATGTAAGATCTGTGCGTTGAGGTTCGGTTGAGCGAGTAGCGTAATGAAAAAAAAAACTTGTGCTTCTATAAAATATCAGACCATTTTGTCGCACTATCAATCATTTTACTCTAAAAAGTGTATACCTCCGCCATTTCAGTATCAGAATATATATATCGAGAACATTTTTTCTCAACGCACGTCGATGCGAACCCAACCACATCATCTCTCGCTTCTCCAGAGACCTAAAAACAACGACTCTCTCTTTCTCTCTTAACCTTAAAATTCCATCAAAACTCTCTTTCTCTCTCTCCTCTTCCACAGTACGCATTTACACATCACACAAAGGGTACATAACATACATACACACACGCTAGCTTGCACGTATATATATATATATACGTCCTTTGTCCCTACCATCATCCACCCTCAACACACCACCGCGGCCATCGCGAAAATGGAAAACCCGTAAAGCGTTTTCCTACTCTCCGCGATAAATCCACCCCCTCCCATCGCATACAACAGGCGGAGCAATGCCCATATAACGTCCCCCTTCGAACCTTTCTCTCTCTCTCTCTTTTCCCCTTACGCATACGCACTACCGCGCTCCCCGAATGACACTGCTCGTAAAGACTCGCTTGATGCTCGTTCGCTTTTTTTCTTTCTTTCAAAGGTATATATATATATATATATGTGTGTTTGTATGCGTACGGTACCTGCCCCGAAAACGTTTGTCTCTCTCTCTCTCCCCTTACGAGAGTCGCTTCACGGCTGGACGCGTGCGGATAATGAAAGAACGCGTGGCAGAAGCAGCGGTGGTACATAGTGATAATCCAGGAGAGAGAGAAAGAGAGAGAGAGATTACGATGCGCGGAAGCGCGTGAGCAGGAACTTTGGCCGGCTGTGTGCGAGCGCGCTAACTAGATCCTAATTTGATCGCGAGAGATTTTCGGTCAAGGTGGATTGAGCTCGTGGTAAATGGGATTTTTTTTTGGTGTAGTATAGAGGTATATGGATTTGGGATGGTAATATAGGGATGACTGACGTTGTTGTCGTTGTTGTTCGAGGTGCGATGGTTTCAGACCATCTTTTGTTTTCAGAGATGGTCTCGAAGTGGAGAGTTTTTTTTACTGAGATTTTGGGCACAGATACAAAGGCGTTTTGTATATATTGTTTTGGATAGTAACGGTACTTCCATCGTATACAATAATATTTTGTCTCAATTATAATGTACGCTGATAGAATTTTTCCATAAAAATTACCGTGAAATTCATGTCAGATTCCAATAATTGTTACCGTGAATCACGGTAAAACTTACCTACTTGTCGGTAATTTTTACCGTGACGATACAGTAAAAATTACCATTTTACACGGTAAAAATTATTGGTGTCTCACGTGTTCGTCGACTACCATGAATTTCACGGTAATTATTACAGGAAAATTCTATCTCTGTATAAATAACGATAAGTTGAATGTATATCTGATCTAAACTCTTTTTACAATTACTAACATTTATCTTAACAAAAGTACAATACAGACAAAACCAAAGTAGCAATACTTTAATAGAATTTGAATTTCTAAAACTATTATAAAAATAATGTCACACACGCCAACTGACATATTGCTTATTTGGGACTACCTCTCTAACTATAGTTTTTATTCTGCGAAAAAAATTCTGAAATCTTTGCGTTGTAAATCTAAAGCCAGTCAGTTCTTACAGAGTTTCGAAATTCGATTAAAATTTTAAATCACACTGATCATCAAGCTTTTAATAATATTAAAGATCTCTTGTCCGTCTAATCTTTATAAATAAACCGTAAAAAACAAATCGCTAAACTACCCCTAACCAACTCACTCCAATTACAACCATACCTTCAATTAAATTAAACGCATATCCACAACGATCATCTACCAAATTAACCCCTTCCCTCTAAAACTACGAAAGAAAAAAAAACTCGCGGCTACGATCTCATTACACAGCTCTCCACCATTAAAACCGTGACCGAAATCCGGCTAATCGACTAAATTTCACCACCGCTCCTTCATCCATACCTACAACAACAATGCACACTATTACGGTACATATACATACATACCATCCTCCCTTACATATCAAGTCAAGTCTCATCTCTCCTCGCATATTTACCTTCCTCGTCAAGCACGCATCATATATATATATACATATATATATACATATACGCATCCCGATTAAAAACTACAACGGCGTCACGGTTTTCAAGGGATTACACGTCGATTACGCGGCTTAATTTCGACGGTATAGTATAGCGACGGCAACGTCGACCCCTCTTGCGGCCCGGTTCATGGTTTTACAATCAGTCAGCCGTGCTGTGACAGTGGTGCCGCCCGAAGAGAGAGAGAGAGAGAGAGAGAGAGATGGAAGAAGGGGTTCATCTCTCTTTTGCTCTCGTGCAAGCGGATTACATCGCGCGATTCTTTTGCTTTTTTTTCGGGGAGTAGTAGAGTAGATTGTGTATACGTATATATATATATATATATATATATATATATATATACGTATATGTAGAGAGACGAAAGATGAACCACACACGCTCGTATATATATAATTTTGGCGGTGATTGATGGAAGAACCGCGGAGTTTGGCAAACATGTAGTAGTAGGTATAGCGTATACGAATTTGTTACACACGTTCGCAGAAGAGAGAGAGAGTTTGACTTGTCATTGTTTACGCGCTACGTCTGTCCTCAACCCCGGATCGGGTATGTGCTCTCAGAGTTTTTTTTCTCTCTCTGTACGGTGGATATAGAGGGCGTGCCTGAAAGGGTGGAAGGAGAACGAAGGGTATGTGTTTTTTTTTTTGGGTTACTGAAAGAGAATGATGACGATTGGCGAGGTTTCACGGTTTTCACGAATGGGCTTCCGTGATTTATGCGGGCTCTGTGCGGTCGACTTTTTGAGATCCGCGAAATATTGCTGATGATATTTAACCTGGCACGGTAGAGAGAAAGAGTCAAGGGTTGGAGGGTAGCTGTGAGTTATAAATTATGGTTGACAGATTTAGACTGGAGTTTGTAAAAGTAATTTAATGGTTGGTATATAAGGTAACATGGTTGTATTTTACATTGTTATTTTTACTTGCTTTTTATTTAATATCATTTTTCCGTATGTTATAAATTCTTCGTAATCCTTGTGATGTATAAGTATATATAAGTATAATATTCCTTGTATAACAGTTGCTGTCTATAATTTCAACCAACATTTATAGAGATTCATATATGATTGAATAAATAATCACATGTTAAAGTCAACGGGCAAATTTTTACACTTGGGCTCCCTAACGATTCACTTAAATATCCCCGCGTCGATTTGAATAACAACTAATAGAATTAGAATTAGAATCACGATGAACTATTCATGTATGCAGATTGCGTATTTCAACACTTCGACTTTGGAGTTGAATTGATG
The DNA here is from genome assembly GCA_036873485.1 of Torymus texanus. NCBI lineage: Eukaryota > Metazoa > Arthropoda > Insecta > Hymenoptera > Torymidae > Torymus > Torymus texanus. The sequence continues at coordinate 4,558 of JAYJLV010045738.1, forward strand.
TTCGAACTGTGAATTATTTGATTAAAAGGGCAACATTCGTTGTAAAAGTAATATATTTCTGAATATCTAATACGTCGTATATAAAATAATATTCTCTACTCCATACTCTTAACCATACGTACATCGCATAAAAGAACTATACATCACGGATTATGTCTATAGTCGCATAAACATTGTACTTTCATTACTTTACGCTGTGTAGTACACATAATATATTAATGCTACTTTTACCTGACCATACTTTGCAAACATTATACACTTTCCAACTAATAAAATACAATTTCCTCACAACTCAAGTATACAATTAAACAATTTCGTCGTTACGCATAACCGAACGAAAGTTAACGCTCCAGACATCGTATATAAAATTTGCAACAATTCATTACAGCCTACGCAACCTTTACGCGCGTATACGTATATATATATATATATACAACAAAACAAAACCACGGTATACATATACATACCCGAGCGGTAAAGTTGAACGACCAGCGTCGCCTGCAACATCGACACGCTGCGCATTATATACATACTTTTCAAAGTCTCTCACTCTCTCTCTCTCTCTCTCTTTTACTCCGCACCTACGCGACGTCTACCTACGCACAGTGTTACACTTACCATATATACCCACACATGCACATACAATGCATATATGTATACATATACGTATGCGTATACACTTATACGTACTTTCAACCAGACGAGCACTCGGTATATAGCGCAAAAAAGGTTGGAAGTATATATGTATACAGGAGCAGTGGCGCAGGGCCCCTCGGTGAGCGTCGCGCGTACGCGCGCAGTCTCTATGTATGTAAGGCGCCCCTATATATATAGATATATATATAGATATACAGGCTCCGTCGCGGCATGAATGATGATGTATGGATGTTGGGCTGGCTGGCTGAGCGCTACCGGGGGGCTCGGTAAAGGGTTCCATTGTGCTCTGCTCTCTCTCTCCTTCGCTGCACCCCTCACTCTCTCTCCATTTTTCCTTCTCCATTGGCTCCTTCTCTCGGCAGGGGAGAAAAAAGAGAGAGAGTATGCGCGTGATATATTGCTGTACGTGTCTGTGTGTGTGTACACACACACACACACACACACACGAGAACTGTGTATAAGTTTAGGACGACGAGTATAGGTGTATATATGTATATATTGTTAATTTTTATGCCCGACTTTTTGCGCTCCCGTTGCCCTTAGGTATACAATAAACCGTGTAGTGTATCCTGAGGGCGATGAAAATCTAACCGCACGAGCAATGTGAAATCCTTTTTTCACCTCCGGCTGATGTCTTTCGGTTTGCTATGCGCGTTTCTCTGTAATCAACACGCGCGCAAGGAAGGAAGATCAAACATTTTTTGTTTGTCTTCGATCGTCCGTATGTAACACATGCATGTATATATATGTGTGCATGTCTTTCTGTTCTTTTTCGCATTGAGAAAGGCGAGGGTGAGTGTGTATAGGAAAGAAAGAGGACGAGTGAGAGAGAAAGAGAGTGACGTATGACAGCTAGAATACGAGAGCCAGGGTAAACAGTAAGCGAGTGTGTGTATGTATATATACGTATGATGATGGTTTTTTTTTATCTGCCCTCGCGAGTGAAGAGACAGTTGATTGGCGATTCGCATTGAACTATCGAGAGAGAGAGAGAGGGAGAGAGAGAGGGCATATATGTGGTTGGAGTTTGCATTGTTATTTACAGAGAGAGAGAGAGCTGTGTGTTCTTAAAACGTTAAAGTAAACGATACTTGCGGATTTATTTCAATTTCGAATGACAAGATGGTGAATTATTTATAGCAAGGTACTACAGTGACAATATATAGTACAGTGAATAAACGACGTCGATTTTCAGTTGCAATGTAGTTATGTTAGAAAAATAGAATCGATGTGTAATATCACTAATTTTAAGGTTTTCGTCTTATCGAGAATATTTAACATTGGATTTTCATTTTTAAAATATATTAGAATAGAGAATTACACACGTATGACAGGTTGTGAAGTATACAATTGTTCAAACGTCGAAGTACTTATACTTATAAGCTATATGAATTTTTAAAAGATAGTAAAACGTTATTCCGAACTGAACAATATCCTTGCGGTTACTACATAAAATATTGTATCTAACTGATAGATTATCATAAAGTAAAAAAATTAAATTAATTGAGTTTTTCATTTCAAATCTATACTTTCAAATTAATTTTTATATTTATATTTAATGTTTTTCATTAATGAATGAATCGAAGACTAATGTTTTTCGTCTCGTTTTTAAAAATTGTTTTACAAATAAATTAAACAAATAGAATCATTTTATATATCATGTCGAAAAAGTGAATAAATAATCATTGCTATAGTTACATACCCCAACAATTTCAATTGAATCACAAAATTTAGATTACCAAAAAAAAAAAAATAATACATTCACTACACTATCACAAATTCTCACACAAAACAATAAAATTCCAAACTAGACCACGTTTCCCAAACACGAACGCATCACGCCCAAAACATACTATTACATATATACAACTCGCGCACGCCCCACCACATCACCATCCACATCCTCTACACACTCAATATTATATACCCACTCGAAAAAAAATCCAAACGCTCATCATCGTTCTGACCACGTAACGATCCGTCGGGCACGCATTATATATATAAGGGTCCATATACCGCGCGTGAAATCGGACACCAACTCTCAGCATCGAGAAAAAAAAAGAGGAGTCTTACACGCGTGCCCACCCGGATGATATGCAAATACGATCGGACATGGTTTTAGAAATTCGCCTCGCACGCACTCGCTTTCTCCCGCCTAACAATGAGTAATAATAAACCCGTGATAAATAGCCGAGTAAATAGAAGTAGTGTCGTCGTGTATAGTCGTCCAGAGGAGAGAGAGAGAGAGAGAGGAGAAGGATCCAGGTGCCCGCGCTATATATGCTGTGTATATGTGTGTGTACGCTTGAATAAACAGGACCGGAGCAAACATACGCGCATCGCGTAATATAACGAGAGGATACTACTATACTTCGCGTGTAATCTATGCATATATATATGTACACACGTAACTTATGCGTATATGTATATGAATGTATATATATATTTTCAACGCGGTCCCTTGCCTTTTTAACCCTGAGCGAACGCCGCGTATATTCTCTTTCTCTCTTTTGCCTCGCTCGTATTTGCTCTGGGTGTCTCTTGGTGATAGCGCACAGTGGTGTAGTATATATAGTACGTTAAGAATCGGGTGCCGTTTATCGGCTGTCAGCTGTTTAATGTTTGCTCCTGTCAGAGGTCCCTTTTTGCCCTTTAAATTGATTGCGATATTAATTAATGCGCGCTTACTGTATATAGGGACCTTCTCGTGAATAAATCGAATTACAGTTGGATATGTAAATTTTCAGAGCTAAGACGAGGAGGCGCTTGATTCGTTGTGAGTATATAAGAAAAGTTAAAGGAATAGGGGGGAACCAGTTAAGAAATTATAAAGGATTAAGTAATTTAAATGTATTAGTAAGTAAAAGGTCTTCAAAAAGTGTGTTGGTTATAGTCAGATGTTACCAATTTTTTCTACCTTTAATTGTTTTCTCTTCCTATTTTTATTTCATAAAAACTCAGGGATACAGATAACATTGTAATGATAAAATATTAAATCTTTAATACGAGAGAGGAAAATTATATTTTATAGCCTACATTATGTCAGACAAAAGTTCATCCTAATCGAATGAAACTCTTTGCTGAATATACATTATATATGTACTTTATTAAAAAAAAACTTAAACCTTATTCGATTACTGATCCGGAAAATATAACCAACACAAACGAAAATTATTGCACCTTAGCATACCCCTTCCGCAATAAATCTTCTATCCCTACACCACTCTGTCACTCTACTATACATACATAACTGACTCTCAGCCGACATCACTACGAAAAGATAAAAATAATAAACGACAATGGCACGACGGTAAATAAAACTAAAGCGAAGCTATATACCTATATATATAGGCATCAATTCTCTGTTCGCGCATAAAAAAGTGGTCCGCAGAGAGAGAGAGAGACGCAGACACGTCGAAGCACTCTCGAAATAAATCAGTCTTTTGTCTTACGTATATATATACAAGTAGAAAACGGCCGTTGGGGAGTTGGGCGACACGCGCGTCTATTCATTCTTCAAGCGCCGTCGCAGCTGGGGCACGTATATATATGCGCGCAACGATGCACCATCACCGTTTACATTCAGCGTAATCGAGGTTCTCTCGGTGCGTTCACTTTTTTTTTACACATAGATACGTGATAGCTTGGATTTTAGAGAACTATCTTTTTCGTTGATTTTTTTTTCTTATTCGGTCATAGATGCGTCGTTCGGAAGTCATTAAAGGGATGACATTGCGCTCGAGTGATTTTGGAAGTTTTGGAAGGCTTTAGTGGATGATTGATGGAATATATGTTCTTTTTTTCTGTTTGTTGTTAATGGTGTGGGTAACGGTTGGATTTTTGTTTTTTTCAGCGAATGATTTATAGTTTAAATTAAATATGGATTATTAATAATACAATTTTTACGTTTGAATGTCTTACAAAATGCTGCTGAAGTTTAAAATTTATAGTTGCATTCTTCGATAATCTTATCACTATAGGTTTAATTAAAAAATTATTAATAGTAAGTAAAAATTTTTTTTTTATTAAAGTAAGTAAAATAAGCGTAATGAGTATACATTTTTTTTTTACACCAGTGGCCTGTACTTCGATTGTTTATATCTATTTAGTAGCATGCGTAAATCACTATATACTTTTGGGTTTCTATATATATATATATAAGCAAAGCGTATCTTTCTTGAATCAACTTTATTGATATAATAAAGAAAACAATTTTCATCTAAAATTAATTTCCTTTTACGATTCCATCAACACACATTACAACAAATCGTTAAATTACTTCCATGTCGATCAAACTAAACACACAAAACCGTCCATCGCATTGTACACAAAAATCAGCTATCCGAAAAAAATTATTACCCAATTTCATCACGTCCAAAAATCATTACACTCTTCTCCCCCTCCCCCTATACACTCCCAAATCACCAACCCATAAAAAACGAGAAACATCGCGTCGCTGTAAAAAAAGTACAATTACACTCCTAGGAACCAATTCCTTTTTACGTCGACACTACTCACGTACGCACTATACGCTGTGATAAATGAATTACCAAGGGCTCAACGCGTGCACGTACTCTCGTACTGAGATGATCCTTAGGACCCTATTGGAGCGGGGGTGGATAGCCAGTGCGGTGCAGCGCTTCGGAAATGATTAGAATTAATGTCGTCAGAGACTCGTGTAGCTACGACTACTCCCCGGAGGTTTTCACTCGAATAAAAGGGAGACAAAACGAGAGAGAGAGAGAGAGAGAGAGAGGGAGTATAAGAGCTATATCGTCTTGTATGTCCTTGCTATACACGTCTAACGCTCGTTCCTTTGTGCGTGTAAGTAAACGCAAGCCACTGCAGCTACCGTTATGTATAATCGACTTTTCCCGCCGACGAGTGAACTAGCGTTAATCACCGACCAAAATTCAGATTAGAAGAGTGAGGTAGATAGATAGAGAGAGAGAGAGAGAGGGACTGCATCGACGACTACACTCGCGGATACGAAAATCAATAAGGCTTCGCGCGCCTGTTAAGTGGATCAGGTTAAAATGGATAAATCGAGGTCACAAGTATATGTCGGGATGAGGTGAATGTGCATCCGAACGATGTATTATAATTACGTCTTGATCGATGAGATTAAAGATTTAATCGGGTCTTTTTTATATAACGTGATAGAAGTGTTCATTCACGCGACAGATTTTTATCGTAACGTTATAATGCAAAATTTATATGAAGAGAATATTTATTTTTAAAACATGTTTTTCTATATGGGGAAAGTTGATTAATAGAATAATAACACTGTTGTTAATAAATTCGTGCAAAAAGAAAACTGTATTCTGTACTATCAAAGATGGAAATTTAAGAGACACCCAGTTGCTTTTGAAACCAAAAATATAAGAATTTTTTATGGTTATCGATAGACTTGGGTAATTGGTAGATAAATCTATATTAGTAAAATAGTCTAATTTGAAACCGGAGAATTAATGAGTTCAAATTGAAATTTATGAAAAATCTTCTTTTTAACTTTAGTTTATAATATATTAATAATATTCATAATTTCCAGACGAAAAATTTTTCAAGAAACTAAAATTCTTATACGCGATTGCCCCAAATACGCTCGGGGTTACAGCTGCTACCATCTAAAAGTGGAATTTTATTATATATTATCCCCAATAAATCAATGCGCTCCTTAACATCGATTATCTAACCGATAAAAGAACAGTCTCGAAGCGTCGCTTGTTACTACCCACATACAATATATACATAGTCTCTCTCTCTCTCTCTCTTCTGCCGCGTGCTAACGGACGCGGGCACATAAAGTTTAATTCGAAAAAAAGAGCGTTGACAAAGTGCTTACATACGAGGAGAGTGCCGAGACAGAATCTCGCTGGCCTTTGACACTTTTGTCTCGTGCGCATGACGATACGTGACAGAGTATCGCGTGCGTATGCACAATGTCTCTCTCCCTCTCTCTATCTCTCTGTGATGTACCTCCTCCGTATGTAGTGGGCACTTGACATCACACGCGGACCTTCAATTACACCGCTCACATTGAGGCACAGAGCGAAGCAGCAGGACAAGAGAAAGAGAGAGAGAGGGAGACAGTTTTTTGAGAGATGAGCCACACACGGCCGGTGATCGGCTTACAGGCTTTGTGATAAGTGCGCGAATCTGTTGCCAGGAAAGGGTTGAGAGACGTCGGTGTGGAAGAATCGATCAAGTTTTCTCTTAGATCTTTTAGCGCAACAAAATCTAATTTTAAATTAATTGTATGATGATGTAAGCTTTGTTCATTTTTACATGATTGATATAACCGTTTAATATATATATATTACAATAAATATTTTATACAGAATTAAAATTTATTTAAAATTTGTTTAAAAATACTTTTGTACTTCAAATAAAATTATTTCTCGTTAACATAAACTGCTTGAGAAAAAAAAACCCCAATTTCGACAATTCCCACTTGAATTGGCAATGTCTTCAATTACGAAGGACACGACCGAATGATTCACCAAATGATCAATCCGAAATCATCTATTTGAAACAATTACGAGGGCCGATAAAATCAGATGCGTGCAGAGAAGCAATAGTTGGCAGTGAAACGCGAAACACTCACGTTCGTAATCTTCGATCTCATGAAATCGTTCAGTAAAACGCGAAAAAGGAAAGTCAATAAGTATATGCACTCGACGTGAACTTGGTAAGAGGTATGTGCAAGCGAACGCATTCATACCTTGTTCTCGTGTATTTAAAGGTGCACTTCGTCAAAGTCAATTCTCACGCGAGACAAAAGGAACATAATTCTTATCGTGCTAATCGTGTATATATATATATAGTAGCGAAGTATCTAACGATTGTCCATAATGGGTTAATCCTGTAAGAGACTGAACAACTTATTCTTGCATACCTTTTAAGTTGAATGTCAATGGGAGAATTATGGTGGTTGTATTGTATGGTATAGGTAGTATACTTATCTGTAATTGTTTTTAATGGTATAAACATAATCCTTAAGAAAATTATAACTTAACGGTTATACGCATAACAATTGGTTATAAATTTAAATTATAAGGAACATTTTTAGATACGTCAATAACTAACAAATGTTTCGTGTTTAATGTTTATTTATTAAAGAACTAAAGACACAAGGTCCAAAATAGTCTGGACATATGATACAACATAAATACTTAAAATTTCACTTTTAAGATAACAAAAGAATACTATAAATTTTCCCAAATACAAACCTCGACCAACAATTGTCAAATACTATCGTACACTATAACGATACAATGTCTGTACCGTTCCCATCTTTAAACAAAAAAAAAAAGATACCCAAAGACGTACGAGCGTGCGCACGTTCGATGTCAAGACGCGCGTGCGCCCCCGTGGCTTCTTGACGTGCCGCTGAAAGTGTGCGATCGGGCGCACCGTAATCCGGATCAAGTTTCTTACTGCTCACGCAACACCGTCGTGTAGTGTATGATGTGTGCATGTCGCCGCTGTATATATATATATACGCGGAAGAGAGACGAAAATGACGTTTCACATGCGCACGGTTGCCTATGTACAAGGTAAGTGTTGCAGTCGCCGTCAGTGATTTGCTATACCCGCGCGAACTACGATGTAGTTGCGTTATGGGTGCACGTGTATATAGGGGAGGTGAAAAATGTTTCGTTTAATGGTAGCTATAAAAATAGAAGTTGTAGCGGAAACGTTGTTTTGGTTTAATTTGATTTTAGTGTTGAACTGAAGTGAAAATTTTTTTGGTTTAATTGGAAGAACAATAATTTGAGATAAAAATAAAATACTATATTAATAATATTAAGTTGTAGTTACTTATACAATACAATATTGTGATAATTACACAATTATTTATATAGTGCGAACGATTTTACAATGTGATTAGTAACTATGCAGTAACTAAATATTTTTTACACAATTAAGATGATTATAAAAGCATTGTAATAACTTTGAACAAACGTTTCATAATTTTTTTTACTAGAAAAAAAAACGAGTGAAAAAAAAAATTTAAATAACCAAAACTCCCACATTAATAATAATTAATACACACAGCTAAAAATAAAACGTCGATCATCGTCCACTTAAAAACCATCAAGTACAGACTGCTGCTCACCCCTTTGACAAAACCGTCACCGCAAAGAAACCCATCGGCGTCAATCACTCGACTCATCGCTCTCTCGCTACCGGCACCGCGCGCACGCGCTACATAATCACTCACCGCCGAAAAAAAATCAGGACACCACTGTAACAACTTTTAATGAACTTTCCTCCCCTCGCCAAAATAAAAAAAAAACACACTCACACCACTCTAGTGATAAATATAAAACTTTGCGAGAGCTACGGGTCAATAATGAACTGCTACTGCTGCTGCTGCACGTTGCCTGGCGACGACGCTACATACCTCCGGAAGGGTAGCAAGCAGCAGCAGCAGCGGCAGTCGCATCTTTCGGCTTTCGCGCGCGTAGTTCCTGGTTCTCGCGGTCTCACAGTGCGCGAGGAGCACTCGCGGCAGTTGCTCGACTCTCGTAAGTATGAAACGGAGGTGTGTAAAGAGGAAGGAAGATAAAGATGAGGTGGAAAAGGAAACGAAGGTAGAACTAAGTTATAAGACGAAGGAGTTGATGAAGATGTTGATGGATAAATTCGAACAGATGTCAGGGTTTAAATGCAAGGATGTCAGTAGTGTTGAAGGGCTGACGCGTATGATGTACCAACCTACCGATCCCGCTAGCCTTGGAGTTTGCCGCGCGCTTTTTGGTGAGTATGTATATAGAGTGTGGGGGATCGCTTGTATGTGTGATTTGTGATTTGTGCTTAGGAGTAGAGAAGTGATTAATGAATCGAGGATATAAGAGTACTTATATAGTGACTTTTGGTAAAGTTTCGTGTGATTTGTAGGAAAGTGCGTATTTTAATTTTGGTATAACGCGGAGAATACACGATTTTTAATAATTAATAATTAAAAATAAAATAAAAGAAGTGTATTTTTGTACGATTTATGACTTGGCGAAGCAATTTGTGTGCAAATATGGCATTGTTCTCCGGTTAGCAACAAGCGATTCCTTTGCTCTGTACCGCCCACCAACCAGAATGTTATACACTGCTTAACTTTAAACCTGTTTTACATGTAGCATATATCGCTTTTTCATTTTGAGTTACAGTACGTGCAGCAAGTTTTGTTGAACCAACAATTTTGTATTTTAATTTTAAAGTTTAGGCTCAAAAAAACTGGCGTGAAATGGTTTCGGTTTAGAATAAAATTAATCTTTATACAATAATCACATATAACTATAAAACTTTGTAATTAACTTTCGATTATACCAATAAAAATAATTAACGAATGTTTCAAAAGTTACTTTCAAATGATGATGATTTTAAAAATTGTACTTTTTTGAAAAAAAGACTTGACTCTATTTGACTTGTGAATTGTACAGATGATATCGCAATTACAAATGTTCAGACGTTATAAGCAATTTAAATTCATATTGTGTCGATTATCTACATTGTGATATCATACTGCAGTAATCTTTAACTTACTTTTTTTTTACAATTTTCGGATTAGCATTAATTTTTCATCTTTCTTTTTATTTAAGTGGAATAATAATTAAATATCAATTTTGGATTAATTTAATAAAATATAATCTCTACTTATACTACAACTTATTTACTTTGGATATTCAAAAAATACATAATATATAATAAATATTTTGTACTACATTATATATATATTAATATTGTGTAGAGATAATATAAATATTGTCTTCTCTATAATTATAGGATGAATTATATTATTGATTTTCGAGATTATAATATCCCAAAATACAAGTTTTCAATAAACAATCAAAATTCATCTGACTTTAGAAGAAAACTTTTTTTTTTTTTAAGTTTTTGAAATTCACTATACGAATCTGGATGTCTATCGACTTTATGTTTATTTATATACACTCGACCGGCATTAATATAAAAGCTATTTGAACAACAAGAAAAAAGTTTCAAAGTATTAGCAATATAGCCGAGACTTTATCGTTGCAAACTTTCTTGCAAGGCTCGTTGTGTTGCGCCTCGTGGATATTAATAAAAGCCATTTCGGTGACGTGCAATTTTCGAATAGAACTACGGTGCGCTTCGTGGGCGTTCGAATCTCGATGCAGGATAGAAGCCCCCGCGCGGAAAGGCCATATACTATTTGAACCGATTTAAGGCCGCTTAAACTAGTTATTAAGCTTGATAGATTGGGCGCGTCAACGTTCTGCACTTTGACTTTAATGGCAGATGTCATAAGATTGGGATATAAAACTATGTTTTTACGACAGTGGCTTTCAAAACTCTTACTTGGCTGAATCAAAGGTGATTATCTTCGTCGCAAACAATACTTTGATTAAAATATTCTTAATTTTGATTTAATTCAAAATAGCTTAAATTTAACTTTATTAAATTTTTTTACATAATTAATTAATTTTCAAGAACTATGCAGATATGTCATTGATTATTTATATCTATAAGATAATGTTTAATAAACTAAACAAATGATACGTCATTTATCGTCAATTTTCTGACTTCTACGATCTACTTCGTTGAAACGTTTAACTTGAATTATTAATAACATAGTATTTACCCATTTAACAAAAACTTTATTTCAAATAAATAAACTATTTTAGATTAACGAAAAAACTTTCAAAATAAAAAAAAAACTTCTTTATCATACCATTTACTCACATACATACAATCTCAAGACTTAACTCTTCCAAGATTTAACTCATGATAATATCATGACTCACGTGTATCTTCTCTCTCAGGACTCTGCATGGTGCTAGATGTCGTCGACGAGCGAGGTCTATCGAACATAGACTTAAAATGGGGAGATCCCGACACTTGTCACTTCCCACTGATTCACGGGTTAAAACCTTTACCATTGCCCTGGATGATTATCTTGTATTTTGTTATGTGGCTAGGCGCCTTTGGTATAATGCTCGGTTGGCACTTTAAACTAGCATGCGGTTTATTCGTCATTCCATATTGGTATGTTTTTCTTCTGGACAAGAGTTTTTGGAACAACCATAGTTACCTGTATGGTATCGTCACACTGTTGTTTTGGGGTACAGGTGCTAATAGATATTGGTACGTTTTTGTTTTTGTTTTATAAAAATTTTATAATTGTAAGAGCAGATAAATTGTTATAAAGATAGTTTAATGATATTTTCAGTGCATTGGATGCTAAACATTTGAACAAGGAAGATAAAAGGGTACCATACTGGAACTACTTTATATTGAAATTTCAATTTTTTACATTATACTTTATAGCCGGTTTGAAAAAATCCAGCTGGGAATGGCTCGAGGGATATGCCATGATGAATCTCTCGAGACACTGGGTTTTCGAGCCCTTCAAGTAAGCCGCTTTTAAAGTATACTTAATCTCTACTGAAAGTATTATATTTAACGTTATATATTCTGCTAATCTCATAATTCGTTTTACGAATTTTTCAATATGTAGACGAATTTTTAAAAGTATATGATATTTGTTATATACAATTATTATGTATTTTCACAAATCATATTACGTTTTTCTTATGTCATTGTACATAAATTAGGAATAGTTGAGTTAAATACGCTATTTTGTCTGCAGTTCAATCATATATATATAAATTTCCGTGAAAACCCATATATTTAAAAAAAAAAGAATTCTAAAAAAACTATAGGCTATTTCATTAAAAATACATGAAATATTTTTATCAAAAATGAATAAACATTAAACTAAAAGTTTCATAAAATGCATAATTACTATTAATAATACTATAAATATAAAATTTCGTTCATCGCATTACAAATCTCAGGCTATTCCTGTCGACCGAACAGACTGACTTCTTCATAGTGCACTGGTTCGGCTTCATCTTCGACTTGACCGTCGGCTTTTTCATGCTCTTCGAGGTCAGCCGCATCCCTGCCATGTTCTTCTGCACAGCCTTCCACCTCATGAACTCGCGCCTCTTCAGCATCGGTATACTATACACCTATATACATAAATAAAGCCAATAATAATATCATCAACACCGGATCTTACCCAATCTTCCTTCCTCTTCTTTCTCCCTTTTTTTTCCTTTAAATTCGTCGAATTACGCGAAAGTACATATAAATATATACATCCACGCGGATGAAAAAAAAGTAATAACGTGACGAAATATTTCTCGCGACCGCAGGTATGTTCCCGTACGTGTGCCTGGCCACAATGCCGCTCTTTTGTCGCGTCGACTGGCCCCGGAAGCTCCAGGGCAATGCGTGCACGGTAAAATCCGGTGTAGCAGAGGAAACACCGGAGGACGAAGAAGAAGACAAGAGGATAAGAGAGAACAGAAGAAGAGGCAGTGATTTAGGAAGTAGCGACCAGGCCGATGAACGAAGCGGTAGAGAAGGGAGCAAGGAGAGAAGGTTCGAGAAGAGGGTGCGACGAACTTCAAGGAGGCAGAAGTTCGTTGTCGCGATGATGCTTTGTCACGTGGTTTTGCAATTCTTTTTGCCGTACTCGCATTTCATCACCAAGGTTTATAAATATACATTCATTTTATAATATTTTTTGTATTTTGTTTATAGCTTTGATATACTTTTTATACATGTTTGTTATTTATTAACTGATAATCTGATTATTTTCAAAAAATATTAAATTCTGTACTATTATCTAAAAGGAGTAATACATATAGGAAACTTACGAAATTTCTTTAAGGTAGCATGAGCGTTGAGTGCCGTATCAAACGGGAGGCCTTAAGAAGGGCTTTCTAATTTTCCTAAATTTTATGAGTGAATTTTTATAAAAAAATGTATTTTTATTTCTAAACATGTTAATATAGAAACTATGCATATTAAATAAAAATTAAAAAAGGAATTAGAAATTTTTTTCTCGTTTTGGATCGGAGTGCTATTATATTTCACACTCCTGGTGTGTTTGTGTGTATGTGTATATATATATATATGTATATATATGTGTGTGTATATGTATATATACACTTTAGTCGCTATTATTTATTTATTTTTATCCGCAACCCATTACTATTTTTATACTGACGGAATCCTTGTAATAAGTACTATTAACTACCTATACTTTTTTCTTAAGAATTAATATTTTATAATAATGCTATGAAACATTAATCAGCAAAAAAATAGACGTGGCCATAAGCTCCATGAAAAAGTCTTAATAATTTGGTCGGCGACGTTATGGTTTCTTGGCAGCTATAGAAAGTTTAAGACTTGAAGAATATTTCTGTCAGGTTTTCAAATTGATTTTACAAAAATTGCTCATGCTACCTTAAAGTAATAGTAAAACAATGATCATTTGACAAATTTGATTAAAAACTTTAATGCATGACTAGAAGTATGCAATATTTCAATAATGTTAGCTTACTGACATTTTGATTTGCGTGTACACGAACACCGTCAATTTATGTCGTACAAAAGGGTTACAACAATTGGGTACCCGGACTGTACGGTTACTCCTGGGACATGATGGTACACGCGTGGGATACGGTACTCATTGTGGTTAAGGTCCGAGACAATGCCAGTCAGAAGGATTACTTCTTGGACCCTGGGGCTTGGGTGCCAAATGATAGATGGGCGAAGCACGGTGACATGGTCAAACAATACGCACACTGCATAAAGGTATTTTCTTTTCATATATCTCGTTCTTGCGAAATATATTTCGTTGTTAAGGATTCCCGGAGTGAAATCAAGCTCGCAGGTCTTTCATAATTCTAGGGATATAGAGTGAATTGAAATAATGTGATGGATGATAATTTCGTCGCGTTCCGAATTACTTTAAAGAGAGAAAAATGCATGAGCCTCATTATATGAAAATTTTTATCGGAATAATAGGAAGCATTACTGACAATATATGATTTAATTAGTATATGTGTTCGTAGAATAATTTGCAACAGCTGCAAAAACGACCCATGAATGTGAAAGGACCGTGGGGGAATTTATCATCGGATGTAAGCATCTATGTGGATGTGTGGTGTTCTTTAAACGGCCGTTTCCAGCAGAGACTTTTCAATCCAAATGTGGACATACTAAAGGCTGAATGGCATCCCCTAAAGCCAATCCCGTATTTAATGCCATTACTTCGACAGTTTAGCTCGTATCGGTAAGTATTATCATTTTATAGCGACTTTTATTTTACCATTTTCATCTCTTATTTTTATTAATGATAAAGTGAATTTGTATATTATTCATTTTTTAAAGTATTTTTTTATTTAAAGGTTTTAGAAAATATTTCAAAACTATAGCAAATTAAAAGTTCGATACCTTTTTTTATTAACGGTATATATATATTTGATAACATATAACTTTTAAAAAAAATGAGTAATATTTTAATTTTGTAAATATTTTTAAGATACATTTGAGGCGTTTCACGTCAACTCTCCCAGCGCGCTGCGCGAGCACTAAATCGTACTATTTCCAACTCATGTTTATGATACTAAAATGTACCTAAAAAATTATTTCATAAGCGTTTCCGACGTATTTTTTCTTCAGCTTTCCAATGATGTAAACAGTTTTTCCAAAATTTTCCATTTTCACCTTCAACATTTTTTACGTAAAAAATGATATTTTCCAAAAAGTGCTCAAGATGTTTTATTCGAGAAATAGAACATAAACGAGTAGATGCAGTACTATTTCTACGCGAAATACGGCGCACAGAGTTGGTCCGCCTCAGAACCTGACACGCAAGCCGTATCGCGCACTAAAATAGTGCTGCCCCTACTCTTTTATATTCTATTTTTTCGACGAAAGCCTCTTAAACACTTTTTGTAGTTTTTGAAGGTGAAAATAGAAAATTTTGAAAAAACTGTCTACATCATTGGAAAGCTGAGGAAAAAATATGTTGAAAACATTTATGAAACTATTTTCTAGGTATATTTTAGTATCATAAACATGAGTTATATGAAATAGCACGATTTGGTGCTCGCGCGTCGCACCGCAAAACTTGACGTGAAACGCCGCATTTCTAATATGCTTTATCCAAGTAGGTTATAATACCATAGTTCTCATACTTTAAAATACATATAGTCTTTAAAACCAATAAAATTTTTCGATTATTTTATATGCAAGAAATGAATACTTCATTTTTATATATTCTATCGATTTTATCTGGCTGCGAAATTATTCTATCACGTTAGCATTTCAGGATATCCTAACCTAAAAATGTAAAGACTTAAGTTTTTAATAGTTATTAATATTTTATTTTATTGGTAAGGAATTTTAATTGTAAAAATCAATAGTGCTTTCTTCAAATATTACTTACTCCCTCTTATTTACAATTTTAAAAGAATGAATATCTTCATCTATTTCCGAGATATCGTAAATCAAAGAATGTACTGTGTACTTACAAACTCGCCTTTGATGATTAAGGTATATCTCGGTAACATAAAATTAAATTCATCGTATTTCACAGTTTTTGAAGATAACAGCAATAATCCATGAAGTTTTTAAATTTCAAAATCAATATTTTATACAAGTTATATTTATTAAATTTTTTTATAATTAAATAAGTAGTTTACTAAAAACATCAAACCATTATGTACATCTACATGTACAGAGAGAAGTGTGGCTAATCCATATACTTCATTGTGAAATAATATCACGTATCGAACGTCTTTTAACTTTATACAAAGTTTAAATTAATTATTAAACAATTAAATGAGTGTTTACAAAAAAAAAATTAAATGGGGGTTAACTCACAATAATAGTCTCTACGAAACCTGGTTTATCTTTAATAATTGCAATTATGTAAGAAAATCATCGTAACAAAGTTTAACAAATAAAAACATAGTTACTATAATCGTAGTGAATGAATAAGATTCTAATGTATGTGCTCTGCAGTATCGAACAGGCACAAACAGATAATTTTAAATTAATTTTAGAAAGAATATAATATATAAAGATCCAATTTCACGGAAGTTATATAATTTTTTCTTTAAAATGTAACTGAACTCATTCTTTTTACTTTAACAAAGACTTCTATAAATCTGTTAATTATTAACAGAAAACAGCCCGATAATTCAATTGTATTGCTTCCTCAAATAGGAAGCTTTGTAACGGTGAACAAAAAATTTTGAGACAAAAAAGTCTTAAAATGATATTTTAAGATGAAATGTGTTGAAAATTTCCATTTTGAGAAAATTTTTTTCCTGCTGTATGCATGTGTGTGTGTGTGTGTGTGTGTGTGTGTGTGTGTGTAAACTTTCTATATCTTGGGAACCAAACCATCGATCTTCGC
>JAYJLV010045759.1:0-21478 GCA_036873485.1 Torymus texanus
CGATGAATTCTAACCAAAATAAGAAACTTTAATTTAATGTTTCGTTCATTATGAACGTTCAGAATTTCAAATACATCCGGAGTAGAACACCTAGCATTTTCTTTTTCCCTCACATCTCAGGTGTTACTCTATCAGATATTAAAAAAAACCTTATCTTTACTATACTGCGGGTAGCAAAACTAAGATTTAGACCGAAAAGGGGCCTTCCGCTCCCGCAACGCATAGCTGTACTTGCCGCCAGATTTCTTCTCCTACTACCTTATAAAACAAAATAAAGAGTTGCTATAAAAAAAGTATCAAAATTATGTATTGTCAGTGTGCGCTGTACCATTTTGAGATTAGGCCTTTGTCTACCGGATTGCCACTGCGCCGTCTAAAAACCCGGGCCGCGTTATTATATATTTTACGTTCTATATTTGTTAAATGAATAGGTAGACTATTCTTACTATTATAAATCTATTTTTTATCCTTGCGAAAACTGTTTAAATCACTGTTACGTATTTTGTATTCATTTAAGTTTCAATAAAATAAAATAAAAACATCTAACTAAATTAACGTAAGCCAAAGTGTACGCGTTTTTTTTTGTTCTACCTTCGTTCCTATCAGAGACCAACATCTACACAATCAACAAAAGTAAGTAAAAGTTTATTTATTTAATTTTCTAAATTTATAAAATCACAATACCGTGATTAGCCCTTATCGCCCAAAATCTCAATAAGTATACAGCTAGTAAGCTTAAATGCTTAGGCTTTAAACAGAGCAAATATTTGCCTTTTCTTTTGCGGAAACTCAAAGTCCTAAATACGGACGTAACACAATATTGACAAATAAAAACTAAAACTATTCTTCATCACAACGTTTATATTAGATACTTCTCCTATAATTCATTTGTCGGAGGCAATAATACATTTGTCTCTCCCTATAAAAATGTTTCATTTAGATTAGCCGCGTATGATTCCCCTTGATTTCTGACCTACTTAACCCTCATCCAACCACCCCGTAACTTTAAATTAGCCGTCTCGTTTTTCCGTCAACTTTTATTATATCTCGCTAGTTTCTCCCGCATCGTCTCAAGACCTCCAGCCTGCGAGGCATCGGCTTAAAAGCCCGCAGCCTCTCTCTCTCTCTCTCCCTCTCCAGTCGTGTTTATCGCGATTTACGCGCGCGGGCCGAACGAACATTCAATTACCGGGGGCGCGTGGCCCATTGTTTCGGGGCGCGACAATATTGACTCCTCTCTCTCTCTCTCTCTCTCGCTCTCGCCCGGAGTCAATAGGGCGCCTCGCTGATGCCCGAGTCAATAGTCCGCAGGTATCAAACGCGCACGGCAGCAGCGGTGCCGGCGTCATATACCCCCCCTGAAGCTCGCCCGATTCCTCCTCTTCATTACACGCGCGCGAATATTGCGCGCGAAGGAGAAGGCGAGCGCGGAAGGGAGAAGACCGCCTGCTGTGTCGAGGGGTGGGCTAAGACGACGGGGTGCTAATTAAAATCCTAGATTCTAAAGGCGCCAACGGCCGTCGCCGCCACCACTGCTTTCGACGCGCCACCGGCAAAAATGCCCTGCTTGCGCAAGAAGGGCCTCGAGAGCTTTTAATATGAGCCAGAGGCCTTTATCTACTGCGCAGGCTTTGACGATGATGATTTCTTTTTACGACGATTCCCGGATTTTTTCAGCGGCACAGGGGGGAGTGTTTGTTTCTTGAAAGTCTCGTTTGACGCAAGAAGAGGGGAATGAAAAAGGATTTCAGCTGAGGTTTGGGTTTTTTGCAGCAAGCTGGCTGGCTTTGTTTAACAACCGAGCAATATTCTGAGCTTTGGTGCAGAAGACGCAGAGAGGTTATTAATACAGGGTAAGGGTTGTATTAAATCTCAAATGTTTTTTATATAGGACTTTGATGAATTAGCAAACAATTTAATAGGATTTTTCAATGAGTGATTTTTCAATATTACTTTTTGGAAAAGCTATAATATTTGTGTTTAAAACTATTGTCAAATGAGTTTTAAATGATATTTAACCTCAGTTATACAATTTTGATCATATTCACGTATATTATTATTGAGAAATGGATTTTTAATTCAAATTCGTACATTTGAATATACTAACATTAGTATCTTAACGGCGAAAATCACAAGCATATTACCAACTAACGCATGGTCTACTCGTCACAACAAAAAGCCCAACAACAAAATGAAAAAAAAACAACACTGCGAAAGAAGGCGAGCGCTCTCCCGGGCTGTCAGACGTGGAGACCATAACCCATAACTTCGTTTCCATGGGAATATTGTTGGCAACAGGTGGGGAGGATTTCCGAGGCACTACCACAGCCGCTCACGTAGCGGAGAGAGAGAGAGAGAGAGAGAGAGAGAGAGAGACATCGCCACCGCACGCGCACCACGCTGCGTTGTGTGCAACGCGGCTGACAATGCAATTCCGTTTCGCGTCTCGCTGCGCCCCTGATTGTCGCTATCTTTTCGCTTGTTGCTGAGCACGTGTCCATGGCTTTTGTTAAGACTAAAGGACCCAATATGAGATAATGCAAAAGATGGCGGAGCTTGCATATGTTTTTGAAGAAGGTGGTAAAGTAAGAAATGATGGTTGGATTCAAGTGAAAAAAACAGTTTAAGTGCGGCCAATCTAATCGTACGGGAACTATTGCAGTACTCTGTGGGAAATATATTAGTTATCGTGGTTTTTTGCTATTGCTAATATCAAATAATTATATTAAAGATGATTGAAACTTTAGGAATTTATTGGTAGTTTCATAGAAGTACCACTAAAACGTATGATATACTATTTATTTTTTACATTTGATTTAAAATTCAAATACCTACATACACGTACGGGCGTTTTTTCAGAAATTAAGTTATATTTTATAATTTCTTAGAAATGAAAATGGCGGTAATTATGCATAAAGAATTTTTCAGTAAATTTTTTGTTTTAAGCTTCCATTCAGTTGAAATTTGAAAAGAATAAATCATATATCAGATCTATTGAAATTTATTTCCCGGAAAATAATAAAATCAAATAAATAAATAGGCCATTAAAATTTAAAATAATGTTGAATTTCATTTTAATAATGACTGCTTTGGTTTAAAATTGAATTGAAATGTGGACATTAAAATATGATAATTTATTTGAAAATACAATACAATAAACGTTACCTTTTGCTTCGTATACATAATAGAGATTTTACAACGGTATACACTTTTTCTTAACATATTACGTTGACGTCACGTCGTCCAAAACAGTGCAAAACTCCATTACGCAAAACTCGTAGGCCAAATAAAACTAAACGCTCAGGCGCTTGAGCAAAATCACAAACTGCATTCTTCAGCGCGAAATGCCTTCTTCTCTCAAGGGGTCACGACGTGCGCGCGCGCGCCCGGCGGAAAAGCTGTAAAATTCCAGGTAAACGCGTGCGGCGGGACGCGCGTCGTCTCTCTTTGAGGGTATCCTTAAAGCCGGCAGGAGGTAGCGTGTTTTTCGCCGATGCGCAAAAAGCAGCGGCGGCACTTTAAAGGCACGATGCGCGCATGTATACATATACATGTATATGCTAGTGTTCATCGCGATAAATAAGGAGGCGCGAAAGAGAAGGACATTTTGAAAAACGGGGAAAAAGCGCAGTATGCACGATTGTCGCGACGATGTTGCCACGTGTGAATGCGGATGCTAACAAGAGTTTGCCACTGAAAGTGCAGACAAAGTGTGACTCCGTATGTGAGAGTAAGAATATAAGATTTTATAGTGGGAAAAATAAAATGCGTTCTTTTCGGTTGAATAAGTGAAACGTTGTAATAGATTTTCAAGAAGATAAGTTGATAATTTAGGAGTAATAAACTTTGATGCGTTGTCAAATAATCTTGTACAATCAATATCTAATATGAACAAATAGTTATTTTTCTTTTTTTATCGAAATTCAATTAATCTAATGCTCTTTTAATTTAATTTTGACGTTCGGTTAAGCAGCGAAACGAAGATCCGAAAGGCACTACTATATGGTAATAATGTATCAGGGGCTCTAATGGTTTCACTATCGAAGTTCTGAAATAAAACATCAAGTAGTCTAGTTTTGGTGTGTCATCAACATTTTAGATTTACCTATGTTCTTTTCAAACTTCAAAATCAGTAACTGAATTGTCAAACTACCAAATATAAACATTTTTTAGTTATAAAATTTTCATTACAAAGAGGGATGTTAAAAAAGTTCCTGAAACGACAACAAGCTATATTAAGACTATCGATTTCCTCATGTTAGATTTAAAATTTTAAGCAATGGAACTAGTAGAGCCTGTTTCGCGCACATCAAATTTCCACTAAAAATTCAATTTCTTAAAATCAGTCAAACGCTGGCCATCGTCTCAGTCCAAAATAAGCTCTCTCAGAACCATTACACGTAAGTTTGACTAATTCGAGGAGAGGAGCCTGCACAATCGCCGTCGTCGTCACGAGAGCTTCTCTTGTATAAGTTCCTATATATGCGCTTGCTCGTCGCGGGGTTCCGCGCACAAAGTGGCCGCCGGTCGTATATATAATACACGTCGGAGCTTATTCGATCGGCGCGTGGAGATCCTTAGCGAGTTAGGGCGCCTTTAACTTGACGCACAAAAGAGAAGCCGCGCGGGAACGGCGCGCTGCCGAGTTGGGAGACGCGACGTTATCGTGATTCGCACGACGCCGCAGTAGTTTATTGACCCATTAGTCCGTGGATGTAACGGTCGCACGTACACGCGGGGCTTTTTGTGTTTTCTGGGAATATTTTAGGCGTGATGGTATTAAAGGAATGGTTAGTATGCGGTGGAAAATGTAGTAAAAAGTTGGGTAAACATAATTTTTTATTTGTTTGGTAAACGATGGGAAAATCTAACGAAACTGCATCTTATTTCGTTTTTCACTTGTATGCCCACGTGCTTATATTTCTGGTAAAGAACAGTTATTGAGATGTTGGATTACACTTATTCGGCGCCTTTAATTCATCAGATATATTAGTTAGGATTTCAAGAATGTGATTCCATAATAAGCGCAGGTGGTATGACGACGCTTCAAATAGCTACTAAATATATTTCTTACCAAAATTATATTTTGAAAGTTAAAGGTTTTAAAAGATTAAATAATGAATGGATATAGTAAAATTGCAGTAAAGCTCGAGTTATATTTATTAGCGATTTATTTTTAGCAAACTTTTAGAAATCCAGTGTTTAAAGTATATCAACTTATTATTTATTACAATTTCTCTTTGGGCATTATTGGAACTGGTTATAAATTTATCATTGATTCCCCAATCTGCCATTACACCCTGTTCATTCGCTATTCGTCCTATATATTAGTATATTCCTATTATTCTCCAAAATCAAACGTTCAATTATTATTATTAGACTGTATAACACAGGGTTTACTAAATTTAGTCTATAATATGTATTTTGAGAAGTTAAGGTTAATTTGCTGGAAACTTCTTTAGAAATTACTTAGTATAATCAATTGGTTGAATTAATTACTAATTTATATCTATTTATAACGTCGATATTAAATATAATTTTTTTATAAAACTAACTTTAAACACGTATAAATAATATATTCATAATCTGCGGTCTATAGAATCAGTTTTACTACAAATAACTTAAATTACCTGACAGTAACATAAATCAGAAAACGGATTTCAACAACATCCTACGCACTTCTAACTTTATGAAAGACACTTTAACTGAGTATTCCTTTTCAAATCATGAGAGAACGTTTGAGTTTGCGAGTTGTTTAATTCTCATAATTCGTAAAAACTGATTTTGTCAAGTTGCCAGAAAAAGTTTACAAGAACGCAAAATATGAGAACAAAAATATTCGTCGTGTGTTTTAAAAAGTTTTCTAGTAAACATAAGGGTTCGAATTCCACATAACTCTTAACTTCGGTGTTCTTACAGTATTGGATAGAAAGAGAAAATGTAAGAAAGAATTTTGGAAGATATATCACATAACATAATACAAAATATTGTGTGATATAATTAATAATTTTTAATTTCAGTGCCACTCAGTAACAGTTTAATTAAATTTTTTAAGTATTACTCATTGTCAGTAGTTACGATAAATAAAGTTAAATATACTTCTATGCAAGTAATTATCTAGTATTTAAATACATTCGTGTAAATTTGTTGCAATTACTTTGTATTAACTATTATCTGAACACGAAACCTTTTGAAATTTTTTACGAATCCTTTGTACGATCACAAGAATCTACAACTTTACAGTTGCAATGTAAAAAGTTATAGACAACCATAAAAACGCTACACCAAAATCTGTTCTCATTTTTACTACCAAACATATCCATGCAGTCAGCTACAACACAGCCAGCACGCAGCCTTACGCGAATTAACAACAAAAAAAAACGTAAATCACGCCATCGAGCGGCGTAAATCAGCTCGTATAGTAATACAGCAAATCCGCTCGGCAACCAATATATATATACTTTTACATGCGGGCATAACAGGTGTAATTTCAGAGTCGGCATAAATCCGTAGCAGCTCTCCCTATTTTTACAATGCGAGCACACCAGTACTGCACATACGCGGATGTGTACAAACGAGTCGACAAAGCCTCGTCGTTCGTTAGCGCGCGATAAAACAACGCGAGCAGACGAGCAATTTCCTGCTTCGACCCTCTCGAGCAGCTGCAGTCGCGGGGGCAGCGCCAGCTCGGCTTTATAAGCTGTTATCGCCGAGGCTATCGACGACGACGACGCCGCGGGCGACCCTAAGACGTATACGCGTATCCGCCCGTCGTAAGCATGCACGCGCGCATTAACGCCGGTCGTCACCGAATTCATTTGCGTACAGAGTGTCGAGCGGCTTTTTTTCGCGCGGAATAGCTGCCGAGTCGCGTGAGATACTGCAGATGGTTGAGGATGCGCGCACGCGCGTTTGGAGAGAGAAAGAGAGATAAGACGCGAGTGGAATGTTTCTGAAAAAGCTGCGAGTATTTTGTAAAAAAGTTTGAGAGCTGAAAAATTACTAGGTCAAGTATATGTTAATATTTTTGTAGGTCTATTTGCATGTCAAAGTACCAGGAGAATATTGTTTTGCTAAAAGAGTCGAATCGAAAATAGAATTCTTATCGCGGCAATTTGCTAGTGATAATTGTATGTTATTATTTCGTTATAGATGGTGTTGCAGTTGAATATATATAGTAGCTAATAGCGGCCAAGAATTATTTTTGTTTATCTATAATTCTTAGATTACAGATTTGTAACTTAATAATAATGCAATTACACAGGCCTTCATAATAATTACCAAGAAAAGTGTGAATTTACATCAAGTTGCCGATGTTTATTTGATTAAAATATCATCATGCAACATCGCGAAATGAATAAATCGACCGACTAAAGAAAATATTCAGTTACAGCAGTACAAGAAAAAGTTAATACAATTCATCAGTCCAATTTACACTATACTACTAAAACCGTTTACTCAATCAACAGAATTCGACCCACTCCACATATAGATTACACCAATTTCCGCATTCCTCGTTCTTTTTTTCTTCACCCGCTCATTCGCGAAATTAAATACTGTCCCTTTATACGTTTTTACGAAACCCGAAGCCGAAACATACATACCACACTATTGCCATCGAAAGCTCATCACACCTGATATCCTCGTGCGAGTGCGAGTTCGCCTCAAAGCCAATGCGTCGTCCAATATAGCAACAGCGTGCGCGCACGCAATATAATTCACTAGACCCACTCGGAGAACACGCACATGGAGCGTAGCAGTGGAGCTTGGAAATTCTGTCCCGGCGCAATAACAGAGAGCCAGCCAGTGAGAGAGAGAGAGAGAGAGAGAGAGAGAGCTCACTTATTCGTCAAATTTAATTATATACGCGCGCTCGCCGCGGAAATTTAGCAGGTCCCTTATTAGGATCGTTCGCCGGCGGCGGTGTACCGGCAGCAGCAGCAGCCCTCGATTATGCTCGTGACTGATCGCCCGTATCGCATGCGGCTACGGCGCCTGGTGTAACAGGTGCTGTTGCTGCTTCTGCGCTGGTACGGCGCGAGTTGCGAGCTAGCGAAAATATGCACGCAGCGGTGTACGCTCGAGCTTTTAATTAGGGGTCTCTGGTGCCGGAGAGTTGTTTAGGGCCGATAAGAAGCTGGCACGACCTGCCAGCTTGTTTTAATTCGCGAGTGTACGCGTATATGTATAGGGTGGCTTATATTGTGCTACAGCATTTACAGAATACGATGGTATTGTTCGAACATTTTTATAAAAACTTGTTATAGAAACAATATATCCCGGTTCCGATATAACCACACAATTAGCTTCCAAGTAAAAAAATTCCTTCAATAGATTTATTCCTCATCAATAAGGTAGTACCTTCAATAATTCCAACAAATTTAAACCTTTGCGTGCCAAACTCATAACCGATGAAGTAGAAAATATCAGTGTATCGATTTATAATGAGTTTATCGATAAGCATTGCGTCATTATACCGAACAAATGGACAATGCGATATAAAAAGTTGGTATACCCGTGGCAACGTGGAAAATCTTTGAGGAGGTCCCAGAAGGAACAAGAAGAGTAAGTTGTGAATAAGGGAGCAAAAGAAAAAGCGTAACCCGAGTTTCCGAGAAACTTTTCTGTGGGAGGCCAATCAGCGATAAATTTCCCATACATGCGAGGCCTTCTCTCACTTTCGTTTTGACTCTCTCACTCTCTCTCTTTGGCCTCTAAAGAAAATCTCAGAGAAGAATACTACGCGACAAATTACATTGCCGGTCGGCCGCGACAAAGCCACGCGCAAAATCGCGACAATGGCTGCCCTGCTGCTGCTGCTGCTCTTCGAAAAATTGCATAATCCCCGCGAAGAAGAAGAAGAAAGAGAAGGACCGGTAGAAGCGACTGCTGTGTGCTCGCGAAATAGGCACAAAAGCGTACAGGAGAAAAGTTTCGCGCGTGTTAAGTTCGATGCAGCGGCCGCGATATCCTCTCGCGAAAAATTTCATACAATGCCAGTACTACCACCGCCAGCAACGCTATACACAGTGCGTTATAAGCTCTCACGCGTGTGCAGGAGCTTTTTTAATTAAAAGTACCGCGCGAGGCGCGCCCCATTATCTCGCGAATTTACAATGCCGCGCTCTCTCTCTCTCTCTCTCTCTCTTTTCCCTGCATGCGCGCACGGCCTTCTTTTTCTTCTTAGCGCGCGCGCGCCCCGACTTCGGTCCTAAATTCCCGGAATGCATGCTGTTAATGAGTAATTATTCTAATTTGCTTCGAGCGCGAGGAACGGGGGTGTAGCGAGAATTTTTTAAGAATTAAGCCCTGCTGGTGAGTGTATACGCAGTTAGAGGCTAAATTGTTAAAACATTTAGAAAAGGTAATTCAATTTTATAGTAAGACGGTTTGAGGATTAATTTTATCTTGTTGTGGGTGGAATGAAAATATACATCGTGACCTCGTATTCATGATTCTGAAATAATAAAAGATTATATAATGTTTGAAAGTTATTCAATAAAAAATTCACAAATGTTGCTTAATTAGCGGTCTCGCTATTAATTATTTGTAAAGAAAAAGTCAGGCTTTATTATATTTATTATAATATTGCTGAATAAATAATTAATAAATTCAAATGTATTTGAAAGAATAACAACCGGCAGTTTATTGCGACTACAATCTTTAAAAAAAAATAAATGATTATCAACCAAATATAAAATCAATAATGTTCGATAGATAACTTGCTCAAAATATTATCTATGAGTACACCGATTGTGGCTTCTTTCCAATTAACATCCACCAAAACGTTTCATTTATCCAAAATATCTACTCTACACCATATCGTCTACCCTCACACAACGTTCAAGACAGCAGTTCTATACCCAAACACAGCGACTTCCCGCAATCCAATAAAAAAGCAGAGCCACACTTTTTTCCAGCGCCAAAAGGCGGAGACCTGCGTTAGCAACGCCGGGGGATAAAGTAGGGAGTGCGCGAGCTCCGCAGCTCGCGCGTCCCGCCGACGGTAAAGAAGCAAATCCGCGACTGGTGGCGGCGGTAGCGGATGTAATAGTCCTAACAAGTCGACGCGACTATACTCGCGGCTGATTATTTTTCAGCGCGCGTCGCCTCTCTCGATTAATTGCTACGCCGAGTCCTGCGCCAACGATCCACGCTCGCTCGCATCCATTCAAACGAGCTACTTTGTCGCTGCTGCTTTTCGCGCGGGCCGTAAAAACGTTGGCAATAGACGATTGTAGGAAAAAATACACACACGCGCGCACGCGAGGCTATTCAGTTACGGATTTTTAGAACTCGTTTCGAACCGATGTTATGTAATTTAAAAATCTTTGCGTTTCTCTGTGGCAGGTATATATGCCGAGTAGTTCTGCTTGGAACGAATTTAATGTTATCCGCGGATATCTCTTTTTGAAAAATGTGTAAATTAGATGGGAACGAAGTTGTATAGTGTAATCACGTGTAATTTATATGAAAGAATAATTTTAAAATAAAAATGTCCCATTCGCCAAATACTAGTTTTTCTTCGTCGTTAGTGATTATTATTAAGATTGCAAGAAAGATATCCTGGCTCATATTTTTCAATTATTAAATAACTAGCCTCTGATATATATATATATATATATATATATATATATATATGACAATTTTTATTTTTATTTCACACTTCAGCAACTTTGAGCGGCATACCTTTCTAATTTTATTTTATTATACAAATATATATAATTATCATAAAGTTCCTTGCGATTATGACCTTCATAAAATGTTTTCTCTTTCTTGGACATTCTTGAAATATGTTCTCGATAAAACGAAAATAAAACACGAAAATATATATATAAGAGTATCTCTAGAAATATTCACAACCAACTTATTCAACAAAAAGATTACAGTGAAATATACAATTATAATCCGATATCTGTCTATTTTCAAATTCGAAAGTTTCAACAAAATCTTCAATTTATATCACGTAATTTACTAAGAACAAAAGACACTGAGCACAGTAATCAGCCAGCGTATGCATCTAAAAGGACCATTTCTCTGGACATTTAAAACTTTCATCCACACAATCGTCTCGCAGTTCGTACCATTTCTTTTTTTTTTCAACTTCCGCGCCGCCAGCTACTGCTTCCTTCGTCCACAAAAAGCTAAGCTACAGCTCCTATGTATAACGAAATCATTTTCGCGGCCGACTGTACCGCGCAATTTGAATCACAATCGAGAGCATCGCGCTGGCTGGCTAGAACGCGCGCGCGCGTCTCGTTAACCATCTCCGCCATTCTTATGTAATTTTATGCTAAAGGCGCGCGGCCCGCACAAAGGCGCGCACAACCCCTCGAGGAATCTCGGAATACGAAAGTATATATCGCGGGAGGAGCGCCGGGGTCAGACGCGGACGAGTGAGCGCGCGAGAGGGAGAGAAAAAGAGATTCGGAGTCTATTCATAAGCCGTGACGGGCGATTTCCGTGCGACGCGCAGGCTCGGATTTCCAATTCGAATTGCGATTGGCCGGTTGAACCTAGGTGTGAGTGCGTTCCAATTAGCTGGAAGTTAGGAGCTCGGTGTTCGATTGTTCATCCTGGTTTGCAAATGATTAGTGAAATTTTAGGAGTTGATCGGGTGGAGGTGAGATCTGCTTAACGGAAATTCATACGTATTGTTACGGCTTTACGAAGTTGTTGTGGTAATTTTCTGGTGAATGACAGCCCACGAGGGGTCATTTTAGAATATTATTTCTATTTTTTAAATTTTTCTAGATTAGATCATCGCATGAACCATTGTAATATCACAATAGATTTTTATTTTTAAATATTGAAATTGAAGAAAGGTCACATACAATATAAATGTTACACGAAGCTGTATACGCAAATCGAAATCGTGTCACCTTTACATGCAAAAGTATTCTGGAATCCTTTAGCTCTGAATGCATCTTTTATGACTATTGACAACCATTTCGCTATACACTTTTTCGAAATTTCAATAATTAACAGCTGCTTTCTGTTCAGCTATTATTTCAAATTCAGAACACTGTCCTCTAATATTACTAATATCATCAATATTATTAATTAAACATTAATCTTCTATAAGATTCATTATTTAAGTTTTTTTTTGTTAAGAAAATTCCCCGTCATAAGACAGAAAATATAACGTTATAAACAGTTTTAATACAATTTTTAATACTCCTGGTACAATATATTTTATAAGTATTTCAAACAGCCTTGGTCCCGAGGATAAATGTAAATTCTTAATTAGTTTTATAGAACTGTAATTTCTTTGTTTACTTAGTCTAGAGATAATATTATCATAATTACGTATTTGATAGCATGTATTAAGGAAGTAACCAAGCAATTCATAAAAATAAGCCGTACTATGAGATAAACTTAGTAACTAACAGAAAAGATCAATTTTCGACGTATTAAAAAAACTCGATAATATAATCGCTTGAATGATTTGCTGAAATCTTAAGCTGGCATCATCACTCGCTCAAAACAATCGCAAGGATAACTATCAAATAAATTTCTCCTCTAAAAGCTTCAATTACGAGACTCGCTCTGCCCCCTCGAAAATACTAAACGATCGTATAGTCACACGCACACGCACGCGCATCCACACAGTCAATTAAAAACCATTGAAAAAAAAAATTCTCGGCGCAACAAAAAAAAACAAAAAACAAGTTATCGTGTCAGACGTTGGTAAAAGTGAAACTCCTCGTGTTTTTGTCTTCTTCTCTCTCTCACGCACACGCGCTCCGGCGACGTCTCTCCCGTGACTCATTACCGAACGTCGCGCGCGCATTACGCAAGTGCGTCTGTGCGCAGGAAAAAGACGAGGAAAAAAAACCGCGTAGTGAGAAAGATCAAGCGCCTCGTGCGCAAAAACAATGAGCGTGAAAGGAGAACGAGCACATATACATATATACAATAGCAGCGTATACACGCGTATGCGCGAATCTCGCGGTCACACAGGAGAGCCAAGAGAGAGAGAGAGAGAGAGAGAGAGAAAGAGCCTTGGCCTTGAGCTCTCTCAAACCCTTTGTTGCAGAAATTTGTGTGTGTGTGTGTGTGTGTGTGTGTGTGTGTATATATATGTGCACACAACTGGCGCAGTCGTTTCTGCTGCTGTTGCTGCATCGCATGGACCTATTTCTCGGCGGGTGGCTTCACTCGTATATGTACGTGTAGTTCGAGAGAGGGCAAGAGGATAAGAGCCGGTAATCTGCGCTCAAGTCCCCCGCACGCGATCCTTCATAAATTCTCGCGCCACGCTGGAATGCATTATCCGCGCTTGTTACACCGGCTGAAATATTTTTTATCGCCCGCTTTATAAAGTCGCGAGCGGAGGCCGCCGCGTGGAAGGCGAATTACTATAGGATGGATATAAGCTCGCTGAAAAATGTGAGGTCCGGGATACAGATAAGCAACGTGCAGCAGAAGATTTTCCGCGTTTAGGGTAATGCAGAGATAATAGTCTACTTGCGGTTGTCGTATCAGCTGGGTTTGAGAGGCTTAAGAAAATCTGGTATCGGTCCAAATTTTTCTTATGTCGTTTCTTTTGGAAGTATAATATACTTGACTAGTTTAATAATGGAAATAATAATATAATACTTTAAAAATATTTTAGTGAAGTAGAGAAATGATTTGTAAGAAGAAATACGAAATGTTAATACGCAAGGCAGCGAATAACTGGACCCTGTTTTGAAGTCATTTCATGCACTTAACCTCGACTGCTTAACAAGCAACGCAAGCAAACGAAAAATCACTCAAATTTAGTAACCAAATGGAAAAAAGTATTACCTTTCGACTTCAAAAAAGAAGCAGCTGGCAAGAACAAGCCAGTATTCTTTTATTTGACTTACAAGCTGACGCGCATTTACACATTCGTTGCTGTGCGAGATCGGAAATCTCTCTCGGTTTCTTTTCGAAGCCCCACGACTGTCTGTGTAAATACGTAGTCCCACTTCTCATTGCGGTACTAGCGTACAGATGGACGGATAAGATACAAAAAAAGATCGTGTGTGTGTGTGTGTCCGCTGACGCGAGCAAGTAGCAAAGACGTTTTTCGTCTGAGATAATTAGAGCCGTTGCGATAAAAAAACGGGATGTGGATATTTGGTGGGATAGTTGAGTTACGCTGTGAGGTATATAGAGCTGCCGGGGTATTTCCAAAATCATATCATAAACTTCTTTAATATATTTTAATATATTTCTTTCCTTGTATTGCCAACGTGTGATATGTATTGCAGTATTCAACAAAAATAAGAACTATATCGGTTCAGAAGATTGATGATTTTAGTGTGAATAATGATTTGTCCCATTGTAAATACATGATGTTAGTCTACTAAATGACTTCCAGCATCGCATACTTAATTAATCAGTTCTACAAAAACTTAAACTGTGCATAGGTAGACTTTGCGAAATTTTCGATTTACACGGTTACCTCTAATCATTTTTTTTGTTAAACTTTTTACAAACAATAAAAAAACTAACTGTAATCACACTATTGATATTATTCTGGATTTGCATAATTAAGCTGGTTTTTACATTTTGATTTAACCTTTTTGTGAACGAAAGTCACCTGTTCTGTGTGAACATTATTTTTGATTTTAAAATTCATAACGTTTTAAAATAACGCGTGCGTGGACTACGCAAATATTGCGTACCAGCACGAGAACCTGAAAGTCCCGTCCGCGGGAATCCGTCTTTCCTGAAACTCGCGCTCGTGGCGATAACAACGTTCGGTCGAAGCCACTTGTTGGACCATATATATATACGTGTGTACGCGTAAAAAGGAGAGGACAAGACTCGGCGCAGATACTTTTTGCTCACGCTAACAGAGGTAGTACAGCTCGAAGCAAAAGTAACTACCGACTGGCCTTGGCGGGGAATCGAGACTGAAGCTATTCGGCACGTGCGACTGGCGGATTTGAATGTCTGATGTGTTTTGGCGAGAGGAAGGCGATTCGGTTGTTTTCCAATGCGGCAAAAAAAGTTTTAAATTGCTAAGTTTATAAAAGGTTCGGTAATTCGAGATAAGTTTACAGTCGCTTGGAATATATTGATTATTCTAGAAGCCAGGGGATAAAAGCAATCAGGATGAAAATAAATATAAATTTGGTGATTATTGCAAAACTTTTATGAGCCAAATTTCTTCAGGTTTCTAGTACTTTCTTGTTTGCACGAATTTATATCCAAAAAATCACTTGAAACTAGACAAATAATAAGTAACAGATACGTTTTTTGTTTTTAGAAAAACGCTTCGATTACATTATGCTTTCAGTTTTGTGATTTCTTCCGCATAGTATAATGATTGTGTACATTTTGTAAGCAAATGTATGTATCTATTGAATGTAAACTGTTTTATCCGAAATTAATTTATCAAACTATAATGACAAAAATGTTGTGTACGCTTAAGTTCAGCGATATTTCTCGAACAAGTTTTCGCTTCAATAGTTTATTAATACATAAAACGTCGAAGCTTTTACTACTCACCGACAGATGATCAAGCTATGTGCAAGTTAATAGTCAAAGAAAAGTATTGAGCACACTTACCTAAAACAGAAAAACAAAAAAACAACAATCAGTTATAAATTTTAATATAAGAAATGTATAAGAATGCCTAATACTAAAATAAACAAAATTTAATGATTTTCCAGTTTTGTCGTCGTTTAAATTCCACCCCTAACAACGCACTATCCTACCGAGCGAAAATACCCAAAGGGCGACCAACCAGAGCGCGACGCAAAGCCACGGCTACATCGATCGGACGGAATCGAAATCGCGTGGCTGCGCGCACCGGAAAGAGCGTTATTTCCGCGATTATGCAACGGCCAGTTTGCACGTGCGCACACGCGGTGCGCGGGTAATTTCCAATCGACAGCGACAGAGAGAGAGAGAGAGGGGGAGAGAGAACGATTTTCCGTGCGCACGGCGGTACGGCCGCTTTATAGAGAGAACGTCGTCGGTGTGCTTAATACAAGCACGACTGGGGATTACATAAATAAATATAAATATTGGACGAGGCGTCGAAAATTTTATCCACGTGTGTGCAGTATATGTATACGCGTGAGGCGGACGTTGCGTGTTATCTAGCATTGATTTTTCGACGACGGAGTTGGAATATATTTTTAGGGTTTAAGGGAGACTGATGTTTGTGATTTTGATGGATGGTCTGTGTGTTATATCAACAACATTTTTTACAAGAGCTTATATTGGTATTGAATTATTTAGGACTATCGCGATATGTTAATGGAACGAAGAATAAAAGATTTATGATATTCTTTTTTCGGTTGTAATAATACTTTTTCGCCATTTTCATGAGTATGTAAACTTCGTTCTGCCATTCTAACATCATTTTACGGAAGTTTTAGTAACGTTCGGAATGTCCCTTTTTCTCTCATACAAAAGCTGTCTCAACTACTTATTGTTTCTTTAAAACTTTCTGACAAACTTCCTCTTACTTCACGAAACCAGGAAAAATTAATAAAAGTTTCTCGGCCTTGGGTCCATACAATCCAGGGAACGGCAATGTATTTACTTGTTTCAACGCGAAAAATGTCGTTCTGATGTTAAATTATATTTCAATAATACAAACTTCAATTAAAATTATTGAATTTATTTCATTTGATATATAAATCGAAGGATCCTGTAATGAGAATGCAAATTTCTGTTCGAGGCTCATGGAACGGTAGCTTTATAAAGGTCAGCAACTGTGTTTTAATGCATAAAAATAAGAAAGAAATATAGTTCACTTTTAAATAACTCCGTTTTCAATGCCATCATCGTCTTTAATATACTGTACGTATTGCACTTCCGCGTCTTTTCCTCTGCATCAACACCATTTCTCTCGTCCTCTCTCACAACCATCCGGAACGTCAGCCCCGCTACATATATCGGCGAGAAAAGTGAGTCCCTTCTCGAACACGATCATCAACACCGACTGTCTGCGCACGTCGACTATACACTCATTCGATAGCGCGCACCGCGACCTCGCGCACATGCAAAAGCGAACATCGAGCAAAAATAAGCGACGCTACGAACGCGCCACTCTCTCTCTCTCTTCGTCGATCGCCATTAGCGTTGCGTGTACGTACCGTCCGAGTAATTTGGCGGGAAACGTGAGCGGACTTCGAATCAACGCCGTACGCGCACGGATCAAATTGACCCTGGGTCGAGAGACGCGCCTAATTGCCAATTGACGGTTGCGCGCGCGCGCGCGAGCAGCACGCCAGCGCTGAATTCTCATATGACGCGTGCTCGCGCGCGGCGTGAAGAGCTATCTTTTGCTCCCTTGCGCGCGAGTTCGCTCTTTATCGTTGCGCTACATATGCGAGTGTGTGCGCGACGAGTGTCTGCGCCCGTTTACGAGTATGTGTTTTTAGTCTTGGATGCTGAATTTTGGTTTGGTGGATGAATATTCGGGGGATTTCATATTATTATATCGGATACCATCAAAATTGTATTTAAATTCTTCGAAAATAAATCATATTATCAATTTACAATTTATCATGTAATTATAATTTATTTAAGCTGAATAAATCTATTTATAATTGAAAATTAATTTAAAACTGTTAGTATAAAAGCTCAAAATTTGTTAAATCTAAAGTAGTATAGAATTATTTACAGGATATATAATAATCGTCATTGATATATGTACGGTTTTAGATATATGAAATGTAGCTAGCGGTTATCTATCATATGTAACGATAAGTTAAAATCTTCCGTACTTATCATCGGGTGTCCGATCGAATGTGACGCGTCCATTTGGAGCGTCGCTTATATACCCGTTGACTGATCCGCGAAATGATTGGCTGTTACGTCATACCACTGATAAAGAGTTCTCGTCATAAAGGGCGTTTGATTAGCTATCGTAATTGCGTAAATTAGGCCTTATCAATCCGTTTAACGAACTATCAAAAGCATGATTGGACTTTTGTTTCATGCAAGATAACTAATCCAATTTTATGTTAATTACACGTGGGTATATTAATCGAATAAGCATCCATGGCTATAAGCAATTATCGAAGCCAGTACAATACAGATAGCAGATATTTGGATACTCAAAAGCTTGCCACGAAATGAAATTGTAGTCACACAAATATACTATTCTTTCCGAATGATAATACATCCTTGCCTCCTCGAGAACATTAATCTTGGTTCCATAGAATAACAGCTGCGCACCATAGCAGGTTAATATAAATGCACGAACGGCAATGTACATACCTACCGATCACGTAAAAAATGTAAATACGATCGACATGCGCAAACTTATATCTCATTCAATGCCCTGTGCAGTGGGGGAAAAACAAAGTCGAGTGCGGAATGAAGGGAAAGGGGCAAGCACTTATGTGCAGTGTGTGTGTGTGTGTGTGTGTGTGTGTGTATATATATATATATATTCACACACACACACATACACTCTCAGACCGTAGGAGTACAAACAATATACTGAGTTTAACTCGTGTGTGCTACATAGATACACATATACATAGACGCCGAGACGCTCTTGTATAACATATCATAATAGTCGAGGCGCGCGCAGCAATAACAGCAACGTCCCCTTTCATTCGCGAACAATGGTCGAAGAAAGCGATTATGCCAACTTTGTTCCAGCCTTAATATCTCAAGCAACACAGCGTATATATACCCCCGCTCGAATCGCTGTGTATAGATATACGTATATATACAACCGGCGTCCTCGTCGTATAGTTTCCCCGGAGCAGCGCTACCCGCGACGCGTAGAGAGCGAGAGAGAGAGAGAGAGAGAGAGAGAGAGAGAGAGACGTCGACCTATTCCAACCTAGCCAATTACTTAGATGACTCCTTCCCCCTCCCCTCTTTTCTCCCGGTCATCCAATCCACGGCGCCGCGAGAGGCAACCAGGCGAGCGTGCAAACACGTAAGAGCCCACGACGACGACGACGAAGGCGAGGAGAGTAGTAGTCGTTTTATGGGAGCGCGTCCACCCGAGCGGCGCTCCACCTCCTCCTCATCCTACGTCTTAGTGAACTCTCTCTCTCTCTCGCTCTCGCGTGCAAAGACCCCGCGAGGGTGAAAACAGCCAGAGAGTGAGCGCGATGCAGCGCGTTGTGTGCAGCTGTGTTGACTCTGCTTCAATAATTCACGAGGCTGACCGTTGCCGATGCGTTTGCGGTCGTGTTGCTCTCTGCTCTCGCTCTCTTTCCCCACCCCCTGAGAGGAGGGCGTAGCCTCTCTTCTCGACCGCGCACGTCTTGCTGCAGGAGTGAAGGTAGTCCATTCAGAGTGCGAGGCGATAAGAAGCAGCGCAGTATAGAAGTGCCGCTGCATGCGGATGGCACACCGGACTAGATGCTAATAATCTAATGGTGGTCACAGGCTCTTTCAGAGGAATTTGATTTAGCATTCGTTCTAAGTTGGAGATAGGCTGAGGTGAAAAATGGGCTTGGGACATTCAGGGTAATGTAATAAAGTAATGGCACACGTGGTGAACTCTTTTGAGTCGAAGATACGTTGTGTGGAGACGACGGATGGGATGTGATTTGATGCGCGCTACTCGTGTTATGCCAAGTTAATTTTAGCTCGGGGAAGTGTAGTAGCATTGAAAGCTTCTATAAATCAGCTGTTGTTATGCTTCGGACGATCAAAGGTATGCTATTTTAAAGACCGATAAGTTCAACATCGTCTGATGTTTTCAATGCCTTCGGGAATGTCTACACTTGTTCGCATTATAAAGCATCGAATGGCTTTTAAAGTCAACGTTTTTCTAATGGACCCAACTCGCTATACTTTTCTAAGATATATCACTGTTCAATATATATTAGCTTCGCAAGATCAAAAGAGGTTGTATCTTCCCAGCGAGACAATCGTCTTATTACAATATAAATCGTGAGCGATAACCCAAACACTTGTAGATCAAAGAATGTTATACACACGCATACACACAATAGACGAGAGAAAATCGTCGAAACAAAGCTATAGAATCTGAGGGCGCCGTGGCGTCCCAATAACAAGCCAATTAGCTCGCGTTCTCGCGGAGGGACCATAAATAACCGTCGCGTTTAATGGTCAGCTATATACGACGGACTAGCGCCGCTCGCCGGCTGGACACGCGTTAATCGGCATCGGGATTCCTTTTCGTGCGAGTATAGCGCGCCACGACTAATTCACAGAACACCGACGACGACGACGACGACGAATGCGTGAGATTGGCCTCGGGCCAACGCCGTCGTTACCGATTAATCCCCCGTCGGGTGTCTTCGTCGTGTACATCCCAAGGTCGTGGACATGGGGGAAACGCCCGTCGTGCAATGAAAATAATCTGAGAGTGAGTATAAGCGCGCGCGCCGGAAGGGAGTAGTATACGCATATATATGTATACGCATGCATGCACGAAGGTTAAGCGTCGACGAGCGCCAGATACGGCGGCGGAAGTGCACGATGGCGGGGGAGAGAGAAAGAGAGAGAGAGAGAGAACAATTCTAGGCGGCGACGCGAATGGAAATGCCGTCCGCGTCGATTGTGGGATGATTCCGAGAAAAGGAGCGAGGAAATAAAAGGCTCGGCTTTTGCATTGTATGACAATTGAAGTGCACCAGCGTGCCTTGTGTTTTATTCCAGTGTGTGTATGTGTGTATGCGGGTTGCAAACGACGAGACGAAAATTATCAGGGACGCCTCTGCTATACGTGTGCTATTGCGAAGCTTTTAATATTAATATGTAAGTGGTAAGATGCAATTTACGGTTTTATTTATTAGCTGGTGTATTGGCATTTTATACGAATAAAACTGAAAGTGCGATAATGCAAACGAAGAGATTCAGTAATATTTTTTATTTTATTTTGTGCTTTTATAGCTTGGTGTGTATAGCTATATAGCTTAGTGAAATAGGTCTAGGCTACATGTCAAATAATCTCCGAGGCACGTGTTATGCAACGCACGAATGCTTATATATTTCACACTCAATATATTATAACTATAAAAAAAAAATAAATAGCAGTTACAGCGACGCAGAAGAACCATCACATCAGGTTGGGAACGTACAAAATTAATGTTGCAGTCATCAGTTAACGAATGCGTGACTATGCGCGAAAGGACTGAATCACCGATGAAGATA
Organism: Torymus texanus; assembly: GCA_036873485.1. Lineage (NCBI taxonomy): Eukaryota > Metazoa > Arthropoda > Insecta > Hymenoptera > Torymidae > Torymus > Torymus texanus. Next base: position 21,088 of record JAYJLV010045759.1, read on the forward strand.
TACCGCCGTTCTGAGCTCATATCAACAAAAGGAAAGAAAAAAAAATGCACAAGTCTTATCTCGAGCATGCTCAACGCGTTAAATATATGCTTTTTTTCCTTCAAAGCGTAGTAGTTGTACGTGGACAGTGCATAAACCTATTTTTAATTTTATAGCTCATTTACCGCCAATTACAACACTATAATTGCGCGCACAAACCGTCGTGTGTTTTTTTCACTTTCGAAAAAAAAGAACAGAAGTGAAGCGTCAGCTATACAAATAATACACGTAGTTTCAACGCGCTCGTCGAACGTGTCTGACGAGTATAGCGACTAATTGGTGTGTGTGTGTGTGTGTGTGTGTGTGTGTGTGTGTGTGTGTGTGTGTGTGTGTGTGTGTGTGTGTGTGTGTG
>JAYJLV010045769.1:0-21476 GCA_036873485.1 Torymus texanus
GGTTCAGAAATCGTATAAATTGAGTTTATCCATATTTCCATCACTTTTGGTATAGATTGTATAGCCAATACAACCTTCAACTCGCGTTTCTCCAATTCTAGAGTCCGTTAGAATCGAAATGTATGTTATGATATCATATTAAATTACATTGATATAACCTATATCAATATATTATTATACTCACAAGCAGAGTATCTCAGAAACTTTAAGATATGTTTTTAAATGGCAAAATATAAAAGAAACTGCAATATTAAAACCTAACGCTTTGATAAACTAAAGTTGTCGACATTTTTAGCAACATATTAAGAAAATACTAATAAAATTATTCTGTTTTTCATGTTCATTATTCAATCAAAAAAAGCGTGATATAAACTTGTAAAGAAGACATAAAATGAAACTACAGAGTGCGAGCTTTCCGTTACCTTTCACTGGATTCAAAAATATCAATTTCTTTCAAATATAGTGTAGTTTGAAGTTAAGCAACAAAAATTTATTCAATATACATGAAATTAACACTTTAGTTCTTATCCTTTGATCGGCGGTTTTTTGTTGCTTAACTTCAAACTACACTATATTTGAAAGGAATTGATATTTTTTAATCCGGAGAAAGGCAACGAAAAGCTCGCACTCTATTGTTTCATTTTCTTTTTTTTTTAAAAATTATATAACTTTTTTTGACTGAATAATGAACATAAAATCAGAATATTTTTATTAGTATTTCCTTAATATATTGTTAAAAATTCCAATAACTAGTTTATCAAAGCGTTATGGTCTAATATTCATATCTCAAATTTTGAACGAAATCTGTTGTCTCGTGATGCACACGTATACGACACGCATGATGTACTTCTCTTTTTATTCTTTTGCTATTTTTAATACACTAACTATATGCAACGCGCTTCGCGCGTATTATTTATTAATTTATTTTTGGTTTTTGTGGTTATGAACATGATCAAGTTAGTTAGTTTCAGTTTAAAAATTTCTTTTAATTAGTTTAAATTATAAGATAATAATGTAAGTTTGATAAATAAAATAATGAAATTCTTTTTATATCATTTTAATTCTTCAGTTCTAAATACAAACTTAAGAATTCAATTTTCAAAATTTAAACATATTCGATTTTGGCGCTTATTCTCTGTAGACCAATCAAATAAGCGAGCAACAACCAATAAAAGTAGTCTTATTGTGTTGACAGATTTCATCCATCACTTTTTTAAGAGAAGAAGATAATTCACTGAAAAATAAACAGTATCAATAAAAACAAATATGATTGAAAAAATATATGAATTGAACGTCAGCTTTAATTTCTAGTGCATCGTTTAGCAAATGAATAACCGTCTTTAAGAAATCACTGTGAATCACATACACCTTCTTTGAACTCCTCGAGTAAAATCGAAAAGAAGGTCATCATCTTTCACATTCATATCTCTTCCAAGTAAACTTTTCTCATAAAATCAAGTAGTACCACTTATCGGCAAGATCTCCAATTAATTTCGTAAGCGACACCAAGAGAGAGAGAGAGAGAGAGAGAGAGAGCCGGTCATCATAATCAGCTGATGAAAATTAACGGAAAAATAATTTTATTGCCTGTGCAATCAACTCGCACAGGAGTACAACATCTATATATACACTGCTGCTGCTGCGCGTGCAGATTTCATCGTAACGATCGCTTGATTTACTGGAATTCCAATTAACGGCAAGCGCACGCAGCGTGTGCGCGTCTTCCGCGTACAGACGTGCTCGACTTAATTCATACTCTACCCCACTTGCTTCTTCATTCTAATTAAATACATCTAGCAAATTAATGGAATGCGCCTGGGTACGCGTTTTCCGAAGCTCCATGCCGCTGAGTAACGTGATGTCATCATAAGCGAGAGCGATCGATCGATAAAATGCTAATTAACGATGAATGTGCAAAAAAAACAAGCAAAAAAAAAAGAAAATAGGAAGATTGTTCGGAATTGCAAATTCGTGGCGCGAGTGCATGTAAAGTTCCACGAATTCAAACGGTGGCGAGGCGAAATTATGTGACTGCAGTGGTTAGTTTTGATGTATGTGTGAAATTAAAAGTAAACACTATAATGTTTTTTTTTTTATTCGAAATAAATAAGCGAGAATTTTACAGACTTGATTGGTTTTTACCATTTTGAGCTTGTTATGCGTCTTATTAATAAACGGTTACTATATATATATGCAGATTGGTTTCTGGGAAGTCAAAGTAAACATTAAATAATTATAAATATACATTTATAGTTTTAATATTTCAGTATACTGAACAGCAATCAACACTTTCATAATCATTAAAACTTTCAGTATTTTGAACTGTTTTACGTCATATTTCGAAATCATTGCTCTCAGATTCGTTATTATTAAAATTAATCTTTCTCTCTAATTGGACTAGTTTCAAAGTTGAACACTTGTACGTTGATAGAGGTAGTGTATAAATCTTTCTAAAATAAGATATTTATGAAATAATGATTGGTCTTAATACTTTAAAGTACTTTCATTGGTTCAACCGATAAAAGAATTGGTGCATCGACCAGTGAAAAAAACTTATTTCATCTTCATTCATCCCAGCACTGTTCTCCCATCCACACATAATGAACCCAGAAATTCTCAATCTGCAGACTCAATTTACAACCAATTCCAAGGAAACCCAGACGCAACGACGGAAAAATCATGAAAAACGTGACAATTTATATTCTCTCCTTTACTCCGCATTCTGACTGTCAGAGACTCTGCTCGTATATGAGAAAAGCGACTGGCGCCGTTTAATCTCGCGCGTGCAGCTTCTATATACTTGTTTACGCGCGATTTCCAAGAAGACACGCGCACGGTCATCCCTTCTTCCTTTCCCCTCGAAGCGGCGCCTCAAAGCTGTGTAGTATATGCGGTCGGTCTTATTAAACGGGAGCACGAGAGTGTACAGCATGCACGGTGGTAAATATAACTGGCAATATGTGTATATAATTGCGCGTTTGCTCGAAGTTAATATGAAACGGTATAAGGACGCGCGCGTGCCACGATTGAAAGCATGAATGGTATTTGAGTTTGAGAAATATATATGTGCTTTCGAGTATTAGTGGATTCTGAGCAATTTAGAAATTTCTCAATGCGGGTTGCTTTAATTTCAAGGCATTCCATAGTTGATGAAATTCTTGAATGTCAGCTAATTATTTCCATACGAATGAGATAAATACCGAGCGAGACCATTCATAAAATACTTTCACTAATTGGTATATACTCCAGTTTGATAGTGATTCTGTGATAGATGAAAATCGAAGCAACATCGAAAACGCATTTTAAATGATATAAATATATCGTAAAATAATATAAGATGCTTAATTTTACCTGGAAATCAGATTGGCTCGGATATTAATATAAAAAATTAATTTTCACTAAGAGTAGATTATCCTGATAATCCCAATGAGTCAAGGAAACAGTCTTATTCAATTTTTTCCAATATATAAATCGCGTCGTTTCATAAAAGAAAACCTTCATCCGATCGTTCTATAAAATGTCTTACGTATGTACTTCCCACTTTCACAGACCAGCAGTTCTGATTTTTATTATTGAATATAAGAAAAAGAAAAATATCGTCACATAAAAGGCACGTTACCATATTTCCCATATATCCCTCCAATAAATACCTCCACATGTCGCGCTACGCTCGCGTGCACGCCTCGATTCCCAGTAAAGTACGCGCGTGTGCAGCTAAAAAATTATGTCGCTTTCGCGTGTGAGACTCGCCAAGCGCGAAGGTGAGCAGTACTTCTCTCTCTCTCTCTCTCTCTCTCTCTCTCTCTCTCTCTCTTTTCCCCTCCACTTTGCAACGTCACACTTGTTTCCGCGAATTGTTGACAGCTGCCGCTTCTATCTAGTCTCTCTCTCTCTCTCTCTCTCTCTCTATTTCGATCCCGATCTCGAAGAGCGCTTCCAAGAACGGTGCGTACCGCCAATTCAGCCGCGTTATATTTTTCAATGTGTGTATATAGGTGTGTATTCGTGTGCATCGCATGCGCACATCATTCACACACGCTCACGATCGCGTGCTTTCGACATGTATATATATATATATACATGTATTGAAAATTACCCGTTTGATAAGAGTGAGGAGAGAGGGGGGGAGTAGAGTTATAAATAATTCATCTAAAATTATCGGCGCGATTTGAATAAACGTGCGAGACGGCTGCTGCTGTGTCTGACATAATGACATAATAATCGATGGATTGTCTAATGGCTTTCTGTGGTCTCACCGTCAGAAGATCAGCATAATTTTAGCTTAACGGCTCGATTAAGATAATTCGATGGCTACTGGTACTCCGCGTGTTTTTAACTTTTAAAATTCGAACCGGGAGAGTTGAATGGTAACTGCGAGCGCAGGTTCGGAGGTGTTCTCAGTTTTTTTAGGGATACTATAGTTATATCCATGCAAGCTGCGCGCGTTTCACTTTTTTGATAGGAACGAAATCAAAAAATGTTTTTGACTTTATTACTGTAGTTTTTATTAACATTATATCTTTCAGAAAGCATAATAGATTATTTATATTAAATAAGAGATTTGAATTCTAAATTTTAAGGTTAGGAAACACATCGTAACTATAGCATTTATATTTTGTAACTAAATTATTAGATACAAAATTTTAATCAATTGGGATATTGAGTAATTTAATGATGATGATTTTATTGATTTACTCAAATGTACACATAAATCATTTAATTAATTTCTATATCAAAATATTCATTTTATATCAGAGAACATTTTGAATTTTGACGCTATTCAGACCAGATATTGAACCATCAACCAATCGCATTGTTTCTTTAAATGCTTCACAACATCCTTTCATCTCTTTTTTAAGAGAGGAGATTGCAAAAAAATGGTCATTGTTTTTTTGTATTGTGTAGTGACATTTGTAAGATTTTTTGGCAAGCTTTTGTTACTAGCATGATTTTTTGGTTTCGTTCGTTTTGTAGCAGTTTATTTTGTTATATTTTGGTTTATATTTAGGTGATTCTGTCTGGTTAAACTAGTCGTTTTCAAAATATAATTGATAAAACATGATTTATGAAGTCACGTGAAAGTCTCGAAGTAGTTCATTGTTATTAACGAGTCTCGTCTTTTTGAAACTACATAAATAATACATTACAATAAATGCTAATTCAGGTAATGACGGAAATTGAGAAAAACTTTCAAATGTTGTCTCGTTTAAACGTCGTTTTTGTACGTTTTGAGAATACCTCTTGAACTTTCGCAAATGATGCGTCATTTCGTCGTGGAGACCAACGACGTTCTTATCGCCTAAAACTTTAGTTAGAGACAACATCTATAATAGATAATTCTTAACTATTAAAATTAAAAAAAAGCTCAGGTCTTCGTTAATATGTCTAAGAACTGCGTCCTGTTGATCATTTACTAATAGAGATTTCAAGATTGTAAAACATCCAGCATGATTGAAATCTACCAATAACAAATAAAGATAAAATCTATACCCGAATATACGTACTTCCCCTACTACACACAGATACGCCGTCTTTCTACCAAAATCCATTAGCCTAATATCCTTTACGCGAGAAAAGCCGCAACGAGAGCACACGCGTAGATATATATATATATATATAGACACAATAATGCGGCAATTTTCTCCTTCCCTGTACGCGCCGCAGTGAAATCGTTATCAGCCGTCTTCCAGCTAAGTCAATCACTGTCCTTCCGCGTAATCTTTATTATCCTCCATTAAAAGAGAGAGAGACCGGCGCGACGAATGCGCTTTACGCGGAAATCCCGGGTATAGATAGATAAAACGTGGCGCGGAGAGGAAAAGCCCGGCGCGTGCGTGACTGTTTCAAAAAAGTAAGGCAATGTTTTTTTCTTTTTTTTTTTAATCGCGGAGGTGGGTAAGTGGCATGATAGGTGAAATTGTTATATAATTGATGGTTAAGTAAAGGAAATTCAAAATTCATTCGAACAACAAATATTCTCGCAGTCACAGAGCATAGTACTTTTATTAACTGCACATTTTTCTGTGTGCTACTAAACTTTAAATGAGAAAAGTTTAGTATTACTTGAAGTTGCTAGTCGTTCTAATTTTATTCAACTTTGTTAATAATACCTCTGCTCTTCACTAGGAATAGGAACAGGAACAGCAGATCGTAGAACGCGTTTTAAAAAAGAAAGTAACTTCTTTGAATGATATAACTATAATAATATAATCATATTATAAAATTGTAATATAATTAATTATTTTGTTAATTATATTAACAAAACTGAAAACTGTAGAGAATGTAATTTTTCTGCTTTACGATAAATTATTAATTTATCTTAGTTCTTATGTCTTGGTATTATATTTCAACTACTACATTGTGGCATTATTATATATATTATTTTTGTTTTTTTTTTTTATAAAAATGCATCTATTTTGATTAAAAAATTAACTCTAAACCAATATAAATTTTGCAACAATAGCGTAACCTAGTAAATAAATCCAGTTTACCCTGAAATTTCCTAACGACCATCTCAAAATCACCCAACCATTGCGCGATCATTAAACCTTCCACATGTCATACCAACAATTTCTACCAACCATCGTTAATTATCGCTGTACTTCCATTACCCACTATATTCACCGATATACGATGTTCGAACATCTGCGCACGTCAGAGGCGGGCTCGCACTTCCCGCGATTAGCGGAAAATCTTCTTATCAGTATGTTAGCCGCTCGAAGTCCCAGGAATTCCAGGTACGCCGTAATGCTCGCAACTCGAAATCGAAGGGGGGAAATTACGAGCAGCGCTGTGAGTAGTAGTAGCTACGTTGACCTTGCACCAGATGATACGTAGAGAAGTAGAACGCACGGTGATTTAATCGTTAAAATTTATGAAAGTGATGCTAATTAGGTTTATTAAAGGGACGATGGTTATCGTACTGAAAGATTGGCATCATGCGTGCGCACGCGTGGAGATCGATGATATGAACGTTTTTTATGTGAAGATAGTGACTGGCGTTGTTGAGGAGATTTGGAATTTATTAATAAAAATTACCGTAAAATGTAGGTTATACGAGGAACAATAGACTACATACGTGTTTACTTTGAATATTACTGTTACTTAAAGAAACGTATAAATAATGGATATTTTTAGCATAACATCTAGTAACTTTTTACAAAAATTGCACAGATTTTAAGTAATTTCTTTTGCCACTAATATCACAAAATCAAAACCTATCCATCTAAAATTTAATAACATCATAAGCAAAATGTTAGTTTGAATTTGTAGAAAAATTTTTTTATAAGAATTATAAATTTAAACACACGACATTTCTACAGCTAAAATTTTAATGTACTGGGTCTCAGAACTGAACAATAATTTATAGAGCAAAATGCGTATATCTTAAAGTCAAACGAGTAAGCTTACGTTTTATAAATCATCCCCACTCATTTAGACATTAATAATTATACCCAATAATTATAGAACAGACCATCGTACATCTGCAACCCGCATCAAAACTCAATATCGCTCGCATCCAAAATAAAACCACCGTGACAACACGATCCCTTCGCTCTCCTCCCCTTGAAAAAGAAAACATCAACTTCCTATCAGCTTGGCGAAGAGCGAAATCCATCTCGCCTCCCCTCTACCTTTCGAATAATAATATCCCGTAATAAAAAACGCAGTTCCGAGTACCGTCAGGACCTTCCGGAAATTCAGGCAGACACCAGTATGATGAGAGAGTCGAAGAAGATAAAAAAAAAATTCATTATCTCTACCTTCCCAGTAAACACGCAAGAAGATGGATGCACGCATATGCGATGCGCGTGAAAGAAGAACTCGGGATTATATCGAGCTACGGATTTCGTGCATCGAGGTTCTGAGAGTTGGAAGAGATACTTTTGGAGTGAAATTTCAGCGCTGGATAAGGATGAGAAAGCATTGATATGCTAATTTGGTTGGACGATTTGCATGTGAAACGCGATGTGTTTGTAAGAAATCGGGTTACTTAAGATAGAAGTGTAATGTAAATGAATCGATTTTTTAATGTAAACGTTCTGAAAATACCGAAAGTTGTTATTTTTAAATAATTAGACATTTGTGTGGATGTTTAAAATTATTTTGTAATATAAGAAAAATTTTATATTAATCGTCTATTTTATTTACGAAGAATGAAAATGGTAAATAATTATATTTTTAGTAAATGAAGTGATATTTATAATATTGCCAATAAATTTCAATAAATTACTAAAAAAGAATGAACATGTCGCCAAAAATATCGTCTATATCACTCGTTTGCTGAAAATCAACACGCAATTTCTACCTTTAACTGTTGGAAATTCAAAAACCGCTTTTACCTGTCAAGTGCTTATATATTACCGTTGCTTTATATCACCAAGATGTAAGTATATATCCTCGCGAACGATGATATTACCGCGCCTATATATGCGCGCGCATCGATTTTGGCACACGTAGTGTACTGGAAGCGAGCGCTACTAGCGCCACGCTGTTATACGTCGCTTCGGCCGATGAGAGCACAAGCCTCTTTAGCTCAGTGGTAGAGCACTGGTCTCGTAAACCAGGGGTCGTGAGTTCAAACCTCACAGGAGGCAATTTTCTTTTTCATTTTTTTTTCAGTCCCAAATATTTTTTCCATCGAATACTTTCGATCTTTCGAGCGTATGGGTAATTTTGCGGCTATACATTTTATGTTTGATATAATTTATCGATTATATGAGAATTTTTTAAATTCTTCGATCGTTCGTAATGTTAGCATTTATTGTATTAATTACATATTTAATAATGTTTTATCATGGATATTATAATGCTTGAACAAATATAATTATTTTATTCGTATTTCAATAGAATAAACATTATTCATAACAAAATATGTATTTTATTTCTTTTTTATTTTTATGATAAATAAAGATAGAAGTCTGGTCAAAGTATAAATGTTACTTTAAACTAAAATTAACATTAAGTAATGAAATTATCAAATACTTTTTGTAAATATTGATTTTATACCGAAGTTAGGAATAGCTATGATTTATCATATTATTATTTTTTAATTAGTTTATAGTGTATAACTACGTTAACATTTTAGAACTATCACAAAGCTTATAACACATTATCATCATGTTATTCGTTCATTCAGAATCGTATATTTTTAATCCGCTACTTTCCACATTTTATGCTTCCTCTAGGAGAAAGCAAAAACGTTTTCATTAAATGAAAGTAACGTCCCTATATAAAAAGAAATATCTCTAAATAATGAGCATATAACTTCAATTGAAATTTGCACTTTAAACGAATACCATTTCAAAAACGATCGTAATACACTTACCATTTCTTTCATCTCTATGCTATTCACTACTTATTTCGCTTACACACTACAGCATATTCTTTGAGTTTCCTTATACTCCCTTATTCCATAGTAGTATACAAAACGCTCAGCGCCTCTTCTTTCAGAATCCTCATAATAAACGCGACGATGTGATTCGCAGAAGCTCGTATTTTCGCCCAACATGCAAATCGAATCGGGCGTGACTTATTGAGATTGTACCGAGAAGCGATATCCTAGGACCTTTATGATCCACAAGAGTGCAGTGTAGCGCTAAAGGACGAGCAGAGAAAAGAGGATGCCTTTTACTTCTTTTTGCGCGCATCAAGAGAGCGAAGAGGAGAAAGAGGAGATTGAAAATTGAAATTCATCCTGATCTGAGATGATTAAAATGAGAGATGTGGAGTTAGTGGAAAGGGTATAGAGAATATGCATGTAGAAGATGAAGGAATACGAGAAAGAAGTTGCTATGCTAGTTTGTCGGTGTAAAGTGGATCTGTGTTTTAAATTGAATGTTCGAAGGTGAGCAAAACCCTCGTGACATTCTTTTAAATCACTCTGTTAATGTTATCTAAATTGGAATCTTTTGCAGTTCAATGGCTTTACAATAATATATTGAGAAAAGAGAAATCGAGTATTGACAAAAAAATAGAATTAAAATTAATTCTATTAAAAGTTTTCTAAAATTGTCTCATACCAAGTTATAAACCTTTAATATATTTTATAAATAGTATATAAACATTTAATAATAGTTTTAAGCGTATATCGATAGAAATAATCCAATTTATCTGATTGCAAATACTTTTAATGAGGATATTTTTTCTTAGAGGAAGTCTTTTCAAATAACTTTATTTTTTTTTATGATTACTTCGCAACTAAAAGGATTTATTTTATAATGAAAGTAGAGAACCTACTTTCATTATATTGCCAACCATTTTTTTACCATAAAATATATTTTGCACGGAAAATCTCTTTATAAATAAAATTTATCACAGGAATCATTTGTGCTCTCTTTCAGCAAAAAAGTTATGAGATGGCCATGTTCCATAAGAAACAATGATATCAATATTAAATTTTCCGAGGAAACGAGTAAGTATGCATCGGCCGGCGGTGAAACTTTTCTCGCTATAATAATAGATTAACTTTCTCAGTAAATACTTTGTATACAGTACGCGTTAGGCGTTCTAATCGGTAATAGTATTCGCTGGCTGTCATCCTAGTAAGCACATTTTTAATATTTATAATCGTTTATTAATTCACTATAGATATTTCACGTCCTCATCGTGTATTATATACACAGCACGTGACTTCTGATATAAAATAAAGCAAGTTAATTTCAAATTATACATTTATAAATTCTATTCAGTTGTGCGTGTATAGATAATGTAACTGTTATTGGTTCGTAAACAGTTGGTTTCATCGGAATGAATTCAATATTACATTAGCCATCGTATCAAAATATTTTCCTATTAATGGCTCTAAAGAATTTTATGCTGTAAAGTAATAAAAACTAACAGAACTACAAATAAAAAAAACCGTAATATACTTTTAAAAATGAATAGAGTGAAAAAAGTTATCGGTTTTCTCCCCCTAAAATTATAGCCATTTACTTATAGCAATACCGAACCTATTTTTAAAAAAAAACTTATAAAATATTTAACTAAAATTAAATTCTCAAAACTAAAGGTATATAGACGAATGAAATATTTCAAGCTAAAACTCTGCTGCTTTTTTATTAATATATTATGTAATTGTCACGTAACCACGAGTATTTTATAAGTTTCACATTCAAAACAATTTGCAATATTTATTACTTCACAACACGTCTGTAATGCCACTTTAACTCGAAAAGTCGGTACAGTCGAAACTTTTATTAGCAGCCCCCTGAACTAGAAAAAGAAAGATCTTACTTCCTCGACATTGCAATGTTACCGCAATCCGACAAAAATAACTCCCGATCACCCAGACGGCAGCCACATCGACGCGCCTCGTCATAAATAACGTGACAGTGCATTCACAATAGCGCGTGTGGAAGGGGGAATTGTCTTTAGCGCCCTCGCGCGTGGAATATTAAAATCAAAGCGAGCAATCCTTGTCAAGCGCCATCTGTGCGACTCTAGTGCAAGGGGACACGAGCAGACGATCCTCCGCGCGCTCTAGCGCGAACATTGGTACCTCGTATATCGGAACTACGCTCGTCACCGGTCATTTTATCCCGGGTTCGGTAGTACCTATTACTCGCGCTCGGTGATTTCTCTCGGGCACGTGCTCGCAACTCGGTGCGTGAACACTGATATCTCGTACACTCGGAGAAAAGTACGCACGCTCAGGGATGAGGTGGCATGCGCACATCGAATTCGAAGATCATCATAGATGATGCATATATAATAGAGTTAAAAACATGGCCTGGCGTCGATAACTCTATAAGAAAAAACTGAACAAAAATATATATACACGGAAAAATGTTTTGTCGAGACGCAGTTTTTGGCGACTGCGTCGCCAAGCACGGCGATGAGCCGCTCAACCAGTGTCTGAGCGCGACGCTGAACGAAAGTAGCTCCCGGCTAGCTCGAGAGTAGTAGTATGTAGGTATTACATAGTTTTTCGCCATACCCTGGTCGAAAGTACCACTTTCGCTCCCGGCTCCGAAACGCGAATGTAGTATTTTCGGCCCGGGTGTGGTGAAAAATAGTATACGCAACATGGGGATAAAGAGGACCACCCCAGAGCACATGTTTGCCAATTCGGGTGGCAATTTACACATGCTCTAGACTGGCCAACTCTTTACCTCCCTTGTGTAATATACTATTTTGTGAAGAACTAAATAGCAGCTCACGTATAATAGCAGCTCCAAACACAAAACTTATCATTAAATTACCGATGATTAATGAAAAATAAGTCTTTTATTAAATTTACTTAATGTTTGTAAAAATATAAATTTACTTGGAAATTACTTCCATTCAGCTATGGGAGAGCTGCGTATAGCAGCAGAATACAATCTGTTGCTAAACACAGACCGAGAAAATGAGATATCCTTAGCTTTTTTCAAAACTAAAAAATATATATGTATAGAAATATAAAATCTAAAGTTATTAAATATCAAAGTTGAGCAATAATAGTACACTGATGTATCACTAAAATTTGCAGTTTACACTTTTGTACCTTTGGAAGGAAAAGTATTTTATATTTAAAAATTTTAAAGCAAATGAGGAGGAAATGGAAGTGAGTTAAATGGTACGAAGTGGAACGAGCGCGGTAGGATAGGGAGAGAAGACGATCGATGAGGTATCGACGATCCCCTCTCCACCGGCCCAAGTACCTCTCCCACTCCGTCTGCTGTGTCACTATGGCTCCCCTCCAGCAAAATATTTTCTAGGAAACTCAAAATTGTAAACACTAGATTCCTTTCAAGAGCTCCGCCTACTTTTTCGGAAACGATGCGCATTCGACGTTTTATTTCATTTTTAATTAACAATAACTTTGTAAATATTAAACTTAGGAAAAAACGGTAAAAGAACTTTTGGTTTAGAATTTCAAGCTCTACAAGAATATGGCTTCAGTTACATACATTTTACGAACAGCTTGTATATGCATCATCTATGATGATCTTCGAATCCGATGCGCGCATTACACCTCACCTCATCCCTTACTTTTCTCCGTGTCTACGAGATATCAGTGTTAAAGCGCCGGGTTGCGAGTACGTACCCGAGAGAAACCACCGAGTGACGAGCGTAGCGCCGATGTACACCCGAGGGAAGTTAATTCTTTCCGAACGTACCAGGTAAATTTAAAATCCTGTGATCTCACTGGACGATTCCAATTTAGGGTTAATATTTACACTTGAATTATCCAATGAAATGGCAGGATTTCAGATTTACCCGGCACGTTCGGAAAGAATTAACTTCCCTCGGGTGTACAGATTACAGACCCGAATTGTAAAATCACACGTGGTAACGATCACAATGCCTCTAACACTAATTATTTTAGAATAAATTATTAGTTCACAAGGATTTTGTTAATAGTAGACTAATTTGAACCGCGAATATATTTTAGTAGGAATTCCGTCGGCTAGTCATTATCCCGACCTCACCATTCCGACATCAATACGCGCCGACCGCGTTCTATCGCGGCACAATCAAATTCTACAAGTCCATTTCGAATCAACCAATCATAATCATTAGAGGTGACAATCTCAAGCCCATCTCTTTTTTATATAGGATTCTAAGTTTATAGCTAGAGTTTACTAATTATTAATAAATATTGTAATTTTATAAAAAGTAAAGACAAAAGTTGCTACTTATATGACAATTGACATAATTTTGCTTGGAAAAGATATTCTTATAATATAGATTGCGAACTTTTATGCAAAAACATATAACTGAATATTCCGCATGAAATATCCATTTTACAAATTGCATATATTTTGCATAAATTTTGCATAAATATTTATCATATCATGTTTCTGAATCACCATGCCATCTGAAACCGAAAAAAATATCTACGAGGCATTCTTTTTGAAGTGAATCACTCGTATTAAAATGACAAAAATGAGCGTTTTGTTCGAATTCACGAAATTATTAGGATTTTCATTATTTTTCGTCATTTATTGCTGTTTTCAAATGCACGTAACTTTGCACACAATTGTCCAATTTTAACCATCGTAAGCTCAAATTAAAGCTCTTTTTTCATCTTTAATACTTCCCTTGTTAAAAATTCTTTGGCATTTTTGGGATCTTAATATTGGTTAATAATCAATGAATACTTTTCGTACTATTTTTCATGTTAAATTTCTATAAGAAAAATTGTTTGATGTTAAAACGGTGTCACAAGGCCGTTTTCTTTGGTTCCAATTTTTTTTTTCGTCTCTTCTATGACCCATATAACAAGAAAAAAATTATTACAGGAGTGTGTTCTTTTTCTACCCATATAACAAGAAAAAAAATTATTACAGGAGTGTCTTCTTTTTCTTCGATTTAACTAAGACGAGGCACATCAGCGGTGCAAGTTCTGGATTTTCCTTAAACTGTAATAACAAATAATGAGACCTATGCCTCGGAGTTTCTCTGAGTGGGCGTTCATTGAAGTTATTTAATGTCGAACATGAACTATTTTTAATAAAAATTATGTCTACTCCTCTTACCCTATAGCTTTGTGAATATTTAAGTTACGAAAATAGTCATAAAAGTATAGAAGTTGCCAGAAAAACTTTGCTTTATTAGGCTCGATCGCTTCTCGGGAGAGCCTTATAATTTCACCAGAGTGAAAATTATTACACCTCAAAAGCAACTAATTTATAATGTAAAACTATTTTCCACCCAAAATGAGTACGTTTTTGGAGATGTACGTATGTCTTTATATTCGTATATAATCAAGTTAAGGAACTTTTAAATACATGTTCATCTAATCGTAGGTAATAAATCATTTTATATTGAGTCGGATCGATTGCATATTATAAAAACACAAGAGCAAAACAATAATTTGAAAAAAAATTATTTTTAAACATAATATATGGCTGAATCCATCTCAAATCATGCAGTCACCGTATGCTTTCATCACCAATTTTTTGAAATTTTAGTATGTTATTCTACTTAAAAAAATATTTGACACCTATTTTTTCATTTTTCAAATGCACCTGAATTGAGCCCGTTCAGCGATGGCGAAAATTTTTCCTTGCAAAAATTTTTCTCGGCATCATTTTTAAACTGCTAAAGCTGTATCAGTTTTTGAAAACTTCTAAGGACACTATATGTGATTTTACTCAGTTTTTCGTCCTCTTTCACGTACATAATGTTATTTTAAGAAAAATTTTAAAAATGCATCGATTATGCAATTTTTACTAAAAAATGCACGTTTTAGAAAAATGCATTTTTCTCGAAAGAGCCATTTTTTTCGTTGATTTTTTTTTAGTGTAATAGAGGACGTAATTACCTATCTAGACGCATATAAGAGATTCGGTACTTTTTCGTTATTTTTGAGAACGCTAATGTCATAAAATGCAAAGAAAAATTTTCATGTTTTTCAGTGATAATCAAAACTATAAACCGAAATTTGCGAGAATAATATGCATGTATACATTCCTATCCTACTTGTATGAATTTACTAACATATTTGAGCGCTAGATGGCTACCGTGTATACACGTACGTACCAAAAAAAGTTTAGTCTTTGCTATATATCATACCTCGTGTTTATCCAAAATTATCAACTTATTAAAAATTCTAATGTTGATTTTGGTAATTACAATTATATGTCACAATACTTCTCAGCAAATAGAATTCAATATGCCGATTTCTTATATAGGTACAAACATATCTGCTACAAATCTAGCAAATCACGTTTTAAACAACTTGGTAATCTTGTTCATACGTTATAACACCTCTATCCTGGTTTAGTTTTGACATCCACCACATACCTGTGTCAACATTGTTATATACGTGCTTTAGAATTGGCAAAGAACACTGTTCATGAATGGACAATGATGAGGTTGTCGAAAACAAAACCAATAAAGATGTAGATTTTTTATGAAATTAATACATCGTTAATAGGTTCCGTATCGCCTCTCAAAAGAAAAAGTTTGGTGCGCGAAAATTCAATTGAAGATTGCGTTACCGAAAAGAAAAAAGATATAATTTCAACTAAACTTTTTTTGGTACGTACATGGATAAACGGTAGCTATCTCGCGCTAATATGTTAGTAAATTCATACAAGTAGGATAGGAACATATACATGTATATTATTCTCGCAAGTTTCGGCTTATAGTTTTGATTATCACTGACCAACAGGAAAATTTTTCTTTGCATTTTATGTCATTAGCGTTCTCAAAAATAACGAAAAAGTACCGAATCTCTTATATACGTCTCAATAGGTAATTAATATTAATAAATTATGTACTTTTTGATATCTTTAAAAAGCTATATCTCTACCAAATTTCAGGACGATTGGATGATATTATTTATTCTTGTTATCTTGCAACAACCGAAACTCTATTTGTTTAATAAAACAATTTTTTTGTAAAAAAAATAAATGAAGATAATCTCGTGCGTTTCTCTGCTCGCACTTTTGTCAACGTGTAATCCGAAACATGATATTGACGTTATGTTAATATCCGAGATATACTTCACAGAAAAAAGTTACATAAAAATCCCAAATTATAATATATATGACATTAAACATCCAAATGGAAAGGCGCATGGAGGTAGTGCAATAATAATTAAATCCATAATAAAACATCATAAAAATTTAAAAAATACCGATGATTATCTCCAAGCTACCTGCGTAACAATTGAAGAATGGAATGGCCCAATTACGTTATCCGCTGTTTACTGCCCACCTAAATATACTATAAAATGCGAAATGTTTTCAAGCTTTTTTAATAAACTAGGACATCGTTTCATGGCTTGTGGTGATTACAATGCAAAACACCCGTGGCGGGGATCCAGATCGTCAACTCTTAGTCCTAGAGGACGTCGATTATATATGGCTTTTCAGAAGAACTGCCTTTCTACATTATCTACAGGGGAGCCTATACCTACTGGCTGTTTGACAAACTTAAGCTACCATCAGATTTAATCGATTTGGCAGTAGTGAAAAATATTAGTTTTCGATACAGTATGCGTAAAGTGCGACTTTACGCATTTTACAAATATTTAAAATCGCTTTTACGCCCCCTGTATCGAAAAATATTGTTCGATGCAAGTGCGAACACTTTCGCACTTGTATTGAAAACGACTATTAAATCTTGTAAGAAACATGCGGGCTTCGAGAGCACGCATTGTAGCATGCCGCTGCGTTCTACACGCAGCGAGACGCTGGACGTCGCATATCAGCGACGATGGGATGGCGCTACGCGCCGAGCAGAGGAGCGCAACGGAGAGTCCGCCGTCTTCCCCTCTACCCCCTCACCAACAACGTGCGAGCGCCAAGCCGCCAACGCCGCCGATCTCACTCTCCCGTACCGAACGCCGATTAAGACGGACGCTCCGACGTCCATTACAACCATTGTTCTTGTTAAATAGTCAGAGGCTCTTCAATAAAGGAATTATTATTGTAACAAGTGTCTCTCAACATCCTTCCAATTATAACAATTCCAACAGGTTATAGGCCCGGCATCGCTAGGAATTTTTGAGCAAGTTCAGAGGAGGATCGGTGAGTGCCTGAGTTTTGCGAGGCTAACCTAAACGCGCGGCCATGTTGAGTCGTTTTGACTGCATGGCAAGAGTTTTTTTCAGACGTAAGTTTTTTGAGAATAGCAAAGAGCTAATAAAAATACGCGATAAATAGATTTAATTTTTTTAATAAATATAAGAGAAAATTTAGATGTGAATATCAGATAGAAGCGGAAGATCAGAATATCAGCGATAAATAGTTTTAATTTTTAATAAATATATGAGAAAATTCAGACGTGAATATCAGATAGGAGCGGAAGATCAGAATATCAGCGATAAATAGCTTTAATTTTTAATAATATGAGAAAATTCAGACGTGAATATCAGAACTGAATTCATAAAAGCATGAAATAGACCCGGTGCGGCGTATGAAATTTTTTTCAGAGAAAGAGTGATGCGGAAGTGAAACAATAGTGAGTGAAATGTGCAATGGGTCTGAAGTTTGCAACGTTGGCACGCAACGAAATAATTTCTCACAAATAAATAAAACAGGTAAAAATTTGCACGATACGTACAGTGAAATCTTTATTTTGATGTTGGGTTATGCTATAAAACGCTAAACACATGAGAAAATTCAAAATCTAACATATAAAATTAAAAATAAAAAAAATTTTCTAAAGTTTCGTTGCACTCCAACGAAAACTCGAAATTCGTAAAATCGTTTCATTCCAATTGGAAATGATTTATAACTATAAAGAATAACTAAAAACATATAAAATCACGAAAAAAAATAAATACCAAGCAACCCCCATCCCCCAAATGTAAATAATATAGGGGTGGCTACGAAGAAAAATTCTAAAATCATTGCTTTAATTATTCGCGTTAATTTTATTTCTTCTACTGCTTTCTAACAATATCCACGACCTAAAAAAAAATTACCATCGAAATCGATATCCAAAATCTCGAAAATGCATGGGTGTCTATAAAAATTCCAAAACCGTTTGTTTTTAGTATTCGCATTAATTTTATTCTTTCATATGCTTGCTTATGATGAACCGCGACCACAAAAAATTGGCAATGAAAACAAATTCCCTAAACATCTCGAAAATCTCGGAAATGCGGGTGTCTGGGAAAAAAATTCCAAAACCTCGCTAGTGAGTGATCAGTGCAAAGGTACCAAAAAAATCGAAAAAGAAAATACAGCGTACAATCATTGTGTATGTGACTCACTAAACCGTTAGAGAAAACTCGTGGAATTCAAAATGGCGGCTAACGAGTTCAAACGTGCTTTGCTCTGCCAGTAACCGTCTTTCTTGGAACGGACCTTGCTAGTGGAAACAAGAGAATGTGTAGTTGCTCTTTCGAGTGCCGAGTAGAAGAAATTTTTTTTTATCTTGCCGGAGATTGTGTTGGACAAAAGCGATTGAACTGTATAAAGTACACTTTGTAATTGTGAGTTTTGTGTGAAGGAAGATCAGAGTGTGCAAATTTACGAAATTGAGGTAAGCTCAGATACGATTGTCGGTAAGGCAGTCCTTCGATTTGACACGCGACCGCGAGTAGCCGTGAGTATGGTACTGTTGTATAGCAACGGAGACGTCATTGCGAGCGGGATTGTTCCTGTATGCAAAACTGCTAAGAAAAGCGCTGTAACGTCTAATGTGCGACGATACCCTCAGCACAGCTGAAATATTATTAAAGATGACAAATGGGAACAATGATAATGATTTATTTAATGCCGGAAATGGGATGGATGGTACACAGCTGACCACGGGGACACCGGCAGACCAAATGACGCAGCTACTAGCAGCTATGACGGCGCTGATGCAAACAAAATATTACGCTGCAGCAAACAGTAAACAAACAGCAAGCGCAAACACTGCACTATAGTGTCCCTCCCGATTGGTCGCACAATATAGGGGTATTCGATGGCTTAGAAGGCGCGTCCGCTGCGATGGTTTGGCTGTAACAACTAGAGTCGACTGCTACATTAAATCATTGGACCGAGCTCATCGTTTTTGAGACTGCGAGTAGTCGTTTGACCAAGGCTGCTAAAAATTGGTTCCTCACGAACCTGGACACACTAAAAAATTGGCAAACGTTTAGAAAAGCTTTTCTAATACTTTCATGCTTGAGAAATCTGTCACGGTAAAATGGGAAGAAATGCGATAACGAAGCCAGAAACCACGAGAAAATACTAGGGAGTATTTTTTTAATAAAGTTCGCTTATGTAAAGCACTTAATTTAACCATTTCAGAAACTACAGCGTAGGTTGCAGTCGGTTTGTAGTCGCAGTCCACGAGCAATGCCGTAGGCAATCGAAGTTTCTTTGACTTGGATGACTTGATTCGAGCGATTATACACCAAGAGACTTTAGAGGCGGACAGAAGGCAGCGTATTAACCCCCAAGTCAGACACGCCGAGGAATACTGATAATCGGCGGAGACCAACGGAGGTCAATTCTACTTCGCATTCGACCAGCGCATCCCAGATCGTCGGTGCAGCGCCCCGCAGCAACAACGGACCTACAGCATCTAGTGGAGTAGAACGTACGTGTTATCGGTGTCAAGCGACGGGCCATATTGCGAAGGATTGTCCGGTAAAGCGTGAAGTTATATGTTATAATTGTAAGGAAAGCGGTCATATATCAAAAAATTGTAAGAAACCAAAAAAATTGTCTAATGCTACTATAAATTGAATTGATAATTTTAAGGATGATAATGCTGCAAAATATTGTAAGCGTGTACAAGTCGGAAATGTTGAGAATATTTTTGCTTTAGTAGATACCGGTAGTTCTGATTGCACGATAAAGAGTTCTGTTGTTTTAGAAAAAGGTTTTAATTTTATTCGCATTTCAAGTACACTTCTAGGATTTGGACATGCGGAAAATGAAGTGAAGTCGAGCGGGATTATTAAGGAAAGCTTAAACGTAGATAATTGTATTGCTACGAATGTTATTTTTCGCGTAGTGCCTGATGATGTGCAACCTCATGATGTGGTTATCGGTAGAAACTTTACTGAACTTCCCCATGTCTTGTATTTTAAATGTAATGATAAATTAGTTTTTTTGTGATCGCAATAAATTCGATTTTGAAAAGTTTCCCGAAATTTATGCTAATAACGATAGAAAAACGAGTAACCTTGAGACAGTACATTTGCCTGCAGCATCGATTAACTTTCTAAATGTACAAGTTGGTCGAGAAAATTTTAAATTGCCTGTTGAAAATAGAAGCGATTCGGAAATTACTGTTCACGAAGATCGAGAAGTTAGCGAAATGTTGTTAATTCAGGGAACGCCTCCGAAGCTTGAGAAAAGAGTGGAACCGATCACTGAGAACGATGTTACCGTGTTTCGAGAAGAGAGAGTGAGTTCGCTATTGGAATTGCTTAATAAGTATAGAATGTGCTCAGCGAAAAATGATTGTGAATTGGGTTGTACTAGTAGAGTTACTATGGATATTCAAGAAAAACCCGGTAGCGAACCCGTTTACTCTAAACCATACGAGGCAAGCGCTGAGAAGCGAGCTACTATGAAACGTATTGTTACGGAATGGAAAGAAGCTGGTATAGTCACCGAAACATCCTCATAGTACGCTAGTCCGTATTTGTTAGTAACGAAAGAGGACGGCTCATCGCGTTTAGTTGTAGATTATCGTCGCCTAAATAAAAATACGGTGAGAATGAATTTTCCGCTTCCGAATCTAGATGACGGACTAGAAGAGTTGTACGGAACATCTATTTTCGCTACCTTAGATTTAGGACATGGGTACCTTCAAATGCCGTTAACCGAATCTGCGAAAGAAAAGACCGCGTTTATTACTCCGGATGAGACAGGACAGTTCGAGCGAGCAATGAAGCCTTATGAACGCGCCATTTTATTTCGCCAAATTGATAAAAAAAGTTTTTGAGCCATATGGAAATAAACTCGCGATAACGTTTTTCGATGATTTCTTGGTATATGCGCGATCGTAGGAAGAATTATTGTTAAAGCTAGGAAAAATATTAGAATTATTAAAGGATGCAGGTTTAACTCTCAATTTAAAAAAAT
>JAYJLV010045789.1:0-21475 GCA_036873485.1 Torymus texanus
TTTATATAAATATGTGATTATTTATTTAATTGTCATTGTTTAATTGCAATATTAGTTTGTAATACTTGTGAGTACTCAGAAGAACGTCTATTTTGAAGATTGAGTAGAAATTGCATGATTTATGGCCTTTACCGTTTATTTAAAAAAGCTCCCCTTTCTTTAGCATGCACAATTTCAACAAAAGAAAATCGATTTTTCGTAATTTTAAAGGTGGTGGACCACCTTAAGTAAAAAATTAACGAACAGTTTTAAAATACAAAGGGAACAAATAAGAAAACCAACAGCGAAAATAGTGGATATTGATATAGTTTTTAATAACGATAAAGATATAGAATTACACATAAATCAAAGAAATTTTAGTAACATCGAGGATAAGTGTAAAGTGCTACATATATTCATAAATGATAAATCCAAAACAATAAATGCAATAGTTAAAGTAACATCAATAATTTATAAGCATATCAAAGAGAACAGAAACCGAATATTCATTGGACATCAAAACTGCAAAGTATTTGTTATAATAAACACAATTCCATTTAACAGCTGTTCAAGATTTGGCCACAGTGGCAAAATAGAACTAACCAAGCCACGTGTTATAAATATGCGGGAAATCATACAGCTGCACAGTGTAAAAGTGAAATTATGAAATGCCCAAATTGTGAATTCTACAACAAAAATACAATTCTAAATACAACACAAACTATAGTACAATAGACAGTGACTTATGTGAAGTGCTAAAAAAAAAAAATAAAAAATTTATTGAGACGACAGATTATTGAATACAACCTCCTACCTATCAAAGATACTTTGGTAAAGTAGAGTGCTCACCTACACAACAGCCGGAAACAAACACAAGAGTGTTTTGTATCGAGTACTGCATCGAATGGTTCGTTACCATCACAGAGCCCAGTAACTCACACCTCCGTAGAGCGCCTACCTACACAACAGCCTGTAATAAACACAAGAGTGAGAATATCAAGTACTGCATCGATCGGTTCGTTACCAACACAGAGCCCAGTAACGCACACTGCCGTAAGTAATGGATCTGGATCCCAAGCAAGACTCATGTGAAAACGAACACAAAGTCGACAACATTAATGCTTTAAACAGTTACTTGATCTCACAAAAAGACATAATATTAGGTGTAAATATTAGAAGTCTAAATGCCGACTACAGAAAATTATTAGTATTTCTGACCAGTCTAGAGCTAAAACCTTGTATCATAATTTACACAGAAACGTGGAACCTTGATCACTATCAATTTTTTAAAATAAGTGTCTACAATATGTATTATGACGAAAGCAAAATCAATAAGCGTGATGGTGTCGCAGTGTATATTAGCGAAGGATTAACAAAAACAACTGAAGTTATAAAAATAAACAAACTAAAAGTTTTAAAATCAATAATTACATTAGAAAATAATGAAGAATTAGTAGTATCAGCTATTAACAGATCACACGATTTACATAAAAGAGAAATGATTATGAATATTAAAGAACTATTAAAACTGAACAATAATCACAAAAATGACATGATAATAGGTGATTTTAATTTTGATATACTAAAGCTAGAAACAGTAGATCAAGAATTTTTACAAGTTTTGCTAGACAAAGGATATTTTCCAGGCATAAATATAACAAGACCTTTAGATAACAATATAAATAATAGCATTTATATTGATTTTTCTTTCTTTGATTAAGCAATATCAAATATAATACGTACGTACTCAAAATACCATTCAATGGCCATGACCCAATAATGCTAACATTAGAAAAGATAAGAAAACAACATCGCACCAAATATACAAGAAAATCATACCAAAAATGAAAAAATTAGCCAAATCTACAAATTGGATGAATATTTTCCAAATAGAAGATCCCGATATAGCTACAAACACTCTAATACAAAGAATAAATATGCATGCATAGTGTAGCGGTATTATTTCTATTGAGAGCATGAGAAGTTATAAAGGCACTAGAGGGAGCTGCAATAAATAATTATAAAACACCCACAGAGATCTCACATCAGTAAAACTCAATCTAATAATACTGAAGATATACAGTTTTGCCTATTAGGCGTTCAATAATAATAAAATGGTGCGAAGTGTGTTTATCTATGTATACTTGTGCTCGCGGTCGCGACTCGCTGCCTACTGCTTCCAAAAGTTTCAAATTTACCTATAGTGCGAGTAAATCACGAGCGAGTGTAATGTGGGTATGAAAGTGTTGCGTAGCTTTTCCTGGCTAGCACACTGAAGCGCTTTTCGAAGGAAATGGCCACGTCGACGATTTTGATGCTCTTGTTTGTTTCGTCTCGCACGCCAATGTCGGGACGAAGGGACGCTACTCACAGTGAGTACTCTCGACGGTCTGGTTGACCGAGATGGTATCGGGACAGTTTACTACCGCCTTGACGAGCCGATCTTGCACATTCTTGTATCTCCGCTGTCTCGCCGCATGAAGCTGCGCACAGTGGCTCAACACATGCGCGGTTGTCTCGAGATCATATTCGCATCGGCGACAAGGTTTTTCGAACACGGAGTTCTAGTACCGGGTGGAATTTAGCGAGAGCACACCGAGACGGGCGCGATGGGCGAAGCGGCAGCCGCAGAAGCGGATGAACTTTTCCATGCGGAGGAAGTAGTTTGAGACGCGGACCCACCGCATGACCTCGAAGCTTCGACCCTAGTCTGGTTTGGTGAAAAGCCCGCGCAGCATAATGCTAGGCCATGCGCTGCCTCATGCGTTAACGCCTCCGTGAACCAATGCAGTGCGCATTTGTGCCCAGAATTACGCTCGGGTACTTGACTTTGGCAGATCTAGCTTATCAGAGATGTAAGCCCCCCACTCAATATTCCTAGCCGACCGCTTCAACCTCCTGGCTACGATCTCCTTCAGCAGATGGTATGTCAGGTCACTCACCGGGGCATCGCTCGCATAAAGCATGCAATAGGCATGTGACACGGTAAGGATACGGTGGTGGTCTGCCAGTGAGAGTAGAACCACAACCGCCCTGTAAGGAGGAAGGGATGCTAACTTCATATTGGTGCGCCACTTTTCAGCCATTTTCAATTCAGAGATTTTTTAACCCTGAATGCTTGATAGATCAGTCTTCCAAGGCCAAGTAATCTCTCGATGTTAAAAACCCCTTGCAGAATGAATTCGATACGCGGCAGGCGAAAGCATACTAGTACAGAAATTTTGTTTTTACTTATATACTGACCCTAAGACGGGATAAAAACAAGGCTTTTGTTAAGGCAATGCTTATTAAATACGACCTCTGATAACTTGAACGACATAATTAATAAATTAAAACTGAACTACACGCACGAGACATATAATACATAGAAAATGGAACCTAAACTGGAACCATCAGGTGTATTGCCAGATCTCCAACACATGTTCCACATAAATGTACCGGAATCATCTAATAGTGTCCTAGATCATCAACTTCCTTATGAGTTCTACGTATCTATGCAAAATCAACAGGGACTCGATGATCCGGTCATTATTCTTCTGCCAGCCGCCGAGATTCAGATCAACGACGTAGCTTTTACTCTAGTAGATAGATGGAGCATAGATTGGTCTACCAAAGTCAAGTACTCGCTCTTGGTGTTATGAACCCACTGCAGGATGAAGTAGAGGCGTAGTGGAAGAAAGACTTTTACCGCGTCGCGCTTCCGCCAACGGACTAAGAGGGAGTTCTCGATTTTTTTCGGCATTGGCGACAAGCTCGCGTATGGTAACTATGGGAGTCTGATGAATCTGGTACCCAAGCGCATCTGAGTCCACATGAAGGACAAACGTAAGCGCCCACATTGCTCTTGAGGTACACGGCAGTATCCCTCAACAGTGGAAAAGGAGAAAATTCCGGCTAATTACGTATACTGGCGACTGTGCAGGGAGCCTTCTGGCTCATGCTATGAGGGAGTGCGGAAACTCTGTCTCGTTGGGCCATGGTGCCACCACAACGGACATGCGCCCATCATAAAGGCTCATGTGTCAAATGACAATACAAGGCATCCTCTGTGAACTCCTCCGGAGGGAGTAAAAGTCTGAGCTAGAAGTCGAGAAAATTTTTTCAGGTCCTAGTGACCAAAATTATATCTCAAAGAACAAAAATTTCTCAAAAAATTTTACAAAATTTTTTCCTTGAAAATAATGAGGTATATGAAAAAATTAAAAAAATTAAAAAATCTAGATCGCTTTAAAAATAGCCAAAAATTAAAAAAAGACATCGCATGTTTGATGTTATGAATCAGCTTAATAATTACTAAGTCTAGTCGTGTATCTCCTTATTTTAAAGGTCTTGAAAACGCGAATAATTTATTTTTTGATCGTTAAAAAATATTAAAAACTCGCCATGTGACAAGCAAATCAGAATAGATTAAAGAAAGCTAAAAATGTGCAGTCTTGGGACCTTCAAATGGAGATATCTCGGCTTTTAGAGCACTTACATAGCTCAGACTTTTAGTCCCTCCGGAGGAGATCACAGAGGATGCCTTGAATCAGAAAATAAAAACGTTGAATGGATTCAAATAAAAAATCCAAATCGAAAAGCGTTTTGAAGGAAATCAAGAAGATTATAGTACTTAAAATTAAATTATTTAAATGTCAAATTAAGCTAAAGTAGAGGATATCACGATGCCCATTTTCAATGGAGTAAACTACTGAAGTTGGAAAATTAGATTGATGACACTATTAGAATACAAGAAATGTCATGATCCACATAAAGTAAAAGAATCAGAGAGGAAGAAACCGTGTGATATGATAATAAAGTTCGATAAAATATATTTAACAAAAACATATAAATATAAGAAGCTATATTAAAAATTATGATCAAGTAGAAGATTTCTTTCTGGATTTTAAAAAGTCTGTAAACGAATTTAAAACAGCTAGTGGAAAATTGGATGGAACTGAAAAAATCAGATATCGTATCAGATATCAAAAGATTACCATCAAGTTTCAGTCATATTGGAGCCTTTACAGACGTTATTCCTGAAGAAGAGTGCACAGTGAAATAAGTTTAGTCAAAGATAAAAGAGAATAATATGAATAAAATTGTCAATAAAAAGAAAACTAATGTAAATACTTTCTTAATAAAAACTCAACGAAAATTATATCCATGCGGAAAGCCATCAGAAGGACTGCTGGCTAAACCAGCGAGACAGCAGGGGCAGAAGTGCTGAAATTAACTGCCGACAATAAATTTTGCTAATTGCAAAAGGCACTCTATGGCCCTAGAGAGAGTCTAAGAGCATGGTATGATTGCTTTACCAAAATCGAAAAACTAATCTTCGTTAGGAGGAACTATGATTACTGTCTGTATGTAAATAATACAAGCAAAGATTCAATATATATACTGGTTTTTGTAGATGATCTCTTAATTTGCTGCAAAGATAAAAATAAAAGAAATTCAATAAAAGCTAATTTAACGGAAAGATATTTGATGAACGGTCTAGGTAAAATTGACCAGTATATCGGTATTGATATCGATAACAATAATGCTAAAAGTAAACTGACTTTAAATCAAACAAAATATATTGAATTATTGGCTGTAAAATACAAGCTTCAAAATGTATAGTTATACTATACTCCAATAGAGACTAATCTAAAACTAGAACAAGAAAATGAAATAGATGAGATAATGATATAGAAATATAATAGGCAAATTATTATATTTTAGTACAGGCACAAGGCCAGATATAGCATATAATGTTAACTATTTAAATCGTTACCACAATTGTTATTGTTGACCAAAGACACTATACAAATATGCGATGCGAATTTGAAATATTTATTTAAGATTGTGACGGAGTCATAGGTCGAAGAGGCCATGCCGTGGCGCACGCGATCTGAGCAATTCTGCGCACGACGAGGAAATGACCCGTCGGCGCACACACGGGCACCACAGGCCACGCCGTGATGGCATACAGCTACGACGCGTAAGGGAGGGGGACGCGGGAGCGCCAGGGGATTGCGGTACACGGAGACACGGAGCCTAGTGCAAAAACCGAGAGGGGACGCGAGGTGAACGTGAGCGTGAGCGGGAGAGACTGTGCGGCACGTACCGGCGTGCGCGCAGGTGGGAGAGTAGGGAGCGCGGGGGAGCTGGTAGGAGGATACGGCCGAGTGGGATAACGCACGCACAGTAGAATAGGAGTCATAGCGAGGGGAGAGCAAGCCGTAGTAGCAAAGCAGGTGCGTACGTATAGCACACCAGCAATAGTGGTAGGTTCGATTAGCGCGCGAGAAGAAGTATTAGACGGTCAGGGACGGTCCGCTCGAACTGAACCTAGTAGCTGCTCCACATAAAAGGACCGCTGCTATTACGAGGGTCGGATACAGGTGTATCGGGATGATGACTTGCGCTAAGTATGCGCAAGTCATCGTAATGAATGTAGGGAAAGGGTATGACCAATTAAGGACGGACAGGTAGTAAGATGCGAGGTGTTGAGCTAGAAGTGAAAACACGAGTCATTCACTCCTAGTTCAGCTTGCTTACAGTTTAGCAATTGTTAATTACAACCATTATCTACGCAGCAGTGTGCCCACGTAATCAAGTCGAGAAGTAAGAGTGAGTACCGGATACGTCGTGTGGTGTTATTGGAGGGTTGCGGTGAACGATGTACGTGAGAACCGGGGAGTTTCAGGTTTAAGGGCAATCACTTCGAGGGCACGCCGATCGAGGTAATCGAGTTGGTGATAACAACCGGGTGGCGTCATTTGTTTCAGCGGGATCGTGCCACGGGTGACAAGCTAAGTAGCAGCCGAGGAACAATCACCATCCTGTGACTGATTCCGTTGAATAAATTAACTATTATCTATATCGTTGTGTATTTAATTGCGAGTGTTACTGTGTGCGTGTCCTTGTGGTACCCTATTCTCCTTTTACAGCACGGAGAATTACCCTCATTTGTCGGGCAAGGAAACCCGGCGCAGGTTTGTCGTTTCGGATTCAACGGTGACGATTCAGTCCGTTTGAACCCCCCTAGAGGGTTGAGTTTCACACAGTCGGTGGAGAGAGGGAGGAAATCCGGTGACGAGTGTTTAATTGAGAAGTTTAGAGAAACTCTTCGAGGGTACAACTGAACACTACGTTACAAGATCAAAGACTTGAAACTAACATATTACAATAATGTAAACACCGAAATTTTAGACTATATGGTAGATTCTGATTTTGCTGATGATAATGTACATTGAAAATCTACAACAGGTTTTGTAATTAGAGGAGTCTCGTGCCATCGGTCATAGAGACAACACGTGTTTACAAACGCCCTTACGATATACGTTTGGCTATAGTATAAGTGATTACGAGTTAGTAGGACTATTGTCCAGAAATTTTATTTCGTCTCGAGTGAAATATAAAATTCAACTGATTTCAATATGGAATTAGCTTTTGAGATCAATATCACATATACCAGTGAAAATACAGAAACCCTAAACCCAAAGAAAATGAACTACTCAGCGGCTGCTAAAAGAGAACTGTTTCCAACGATAGACCAAGGTTTAATTCTGGATTACGTCGGTGATTTAACCTTAACTGATTATACAGTGGCTATAGGAGAAATTATCCAACTTAATATTCTGTACGCTTCGAAAATTCTCATGTAAGAGATCTTGGAAGGGGGTCTTATACCAAAGACCCTTCTGCATTCAATAACCTGAAAAAGTATAATGAAGAATTATTATACTAATTATACTTAAATACATTGAAAATATAACTAATTTCTGACACAATGGGCTAATGTTGAAGTGCCAAAATCCATTTTAATCAGAGCTATGATAATTTCAAAGAATAATATTTGGCGATGTTTTTCTCAGGCACAAGTGGATGGATTTTCACCGTACAAAGCTTGAATTACTTGAAATATAGTCACCAATGGCCCAAAGCTCCAGTTTTTGGAAATTTTTTGTGTAAGTATGTTTTTAATACAAAAGCCACTATTTTTGTTAATTTTATGAATTTTTATGAGTTTATATGGTTTTTGATATTAAAAACATACTAACACAAAAGATTTACAAAAACTGGAGCTTCGGGCCATAGATGAATGTATTTCAAGTAATCCGAGCTGTGTACGGTGTAAATCCTTCAAATGGTGCCTGAGAAAAACAACGCCCAAGTTTAAAAAATTACACTTTGAGAAAATATTCTTTAGAGAAAATTTCTTAAAACTTCCCAAATAATGACTTTTTAGTTGTTGAATTTTTTCTGCTTCCTAAAACATATAAATACTTATACTTAGTTAATGTTTTTCACTATTAGAAGATATGACTTACCATTATTCAGTATCAGCATATCTATAACCTGGAACTATTAATACGGTCCATGCGGTATTAACTCATTTATCCTATTGATAGAAATGCTGCTATAATTGAAATATTCAAAATTTCAAAAGATACATGAATAAAGAAGAAATCATGATTAATAAATCTATTTCAAAATTATGAAAGTAAACCACATGAAAGATAAGGTATTCAAAAGTATAATAAATTGCATATTAAGGAAAATATATATTGGTTGATTACAACAAGAAAAGAATTAAGAAAGCTAATTATTAGGAAAGAACGATAAACTAAAAAGAATGTTATAAATGTACACACTTAGTATAGAGAAGCTATGGCAAGGAGCTGCTGTGCTTCTTTAAACAACTGTTTGGATGTTATCTAAGCAGGATAGTACTATAGTTTAGGTAATAGTACTCTAAACCTAGAAAAAAGAAACCACAAAGTATCTATTCTTTTACACATGTAATTTCTATTCAGATTAATTATACTTATCTAATATTGGAATGATTGAAGTTTTTGGTGAAGACGAGGTACGACTTGTCTTGTTCAAATGTTCATGTTGTGAAAAAATAATGCAGCTAGCCTTAAATATGGCTCTATAACTCTGAAGCACATGGGCGCACTGAGCAGTCGACGGCAGCTGATGTTTCGCGACGTGCGCGAAGCATCTTATATATATAGTCTCTCGCGCATGCTTGTCAAGATGGGCGGGCAATTTGACTTCGTGAATTGCATTTTAAATTTTTGCACATGTATAAATTATATATGTACATGTAAAATAGATAATATTTAGTTATTTAATACATTTTTTCAGTTGAATTTCATAGCCGAAATACATTTCTTTTATTTTGTAGAATTTTTTCCTTAATTTTTTAAATAATAAATTATTCAAAACATTATCTTTATAAATTTCGGAGATATTACAGAATATTCTCTTTTTCTATTAGGTGTATAATTGGTTGAGAAATGGTTTTCAATGTGACTTACATTTAACTAGCAAGACCTGAACGGGAGAAATCGGTGGCACGTTCTTAAAAGTTTATTGACATTTTTGCTTGTATCTTCGGAAATTTTTCAAAGATCTGACTCAAACTTTTTATACAAGTTTAGAATAACATATAGAATCGACAAAATCAAATAAAAATCAACTGATTTTTTTGAAATTTTTAGGTATAAGACCCCCTTTAAAAGGCTCAGAATTCCGAATAGCAAAATAGAAGAAATCATCAATACAAATGAAAAATTGGGCACAGTGGTTCAGCTGTGTTTGTCCCATACTTGATATAATTAAACACATACAATTAAATCCCAATACTTCAATTTTTACTGCAGAATGGGTAGCAATAATTGACTCCATGAGCATTGCACTCGATAACACGAATCGAAATGTGTTTATTTTTACCGACGCTCAATCTGTTCTTGACAATCTCAATAAAATCCATTTCAGCATATAAACCAATCCAAAGCTTCTAAATAAAAGAAAAATTCCTAGAATTTCAAAGTAAAAAAACAACAGATGTAAATATAAAGTTTTATTGGATTCCGTCACACTGTCGTATGTATAATCGGTAACGAAACTGCAGACGCTCTAGCTAAAACAACTAAGAAGAATAGGATTGAAGGTGTTGTTACAATACCCTATTCGGACCTTAAAAATACATTTAAAAAGACAATGTATGAAAATAACAAAAAACACATTACTCAATTGAGCGTCGACAAGGGTAAACGCTACTTCTAAAATTACTATAAAGACCATCAAGCCATGGTTTTACAAAAAACAAATTTAAGGAGAAACTATAGTTTTCATAAATCATTTGAGAGAAAATCATTATAACCTTGCCTCTTCGCCATCTAGAGTCAAAATAATTAACGATCCCACATGTGAATGCAAACAAAATGAACAGAACATAAACCATGTTGAGTGGCAATGCCAGTTACATGAATGTAATAAACCCGATATGTTGACATTACTAAGAACATTAAATGTTTATTTACTCATGAAAATGTCAACACTACTTTTCGAACCTAATGTACCAGCGTGTGAATGTGTACTTGCGTTTCTTGAGAAATCAAATATAAATATCTAATGTAAATAAATATATGTGTTTGTATACGAACCTGACTTTTTGAATGCATGACGCAATTTTGTACAACACCTACTTGTTAAACTAGTGTGTGCGTGTGTGTGCGTGCGTGCGTGCGTGCGTATGTGCGTGCGTGCGTGTATGCGTGCGTGCGTACGTGTGTGTGTGTGTGTGTGTATAGCGAATAAATCTCCAATGAGATTTCATAGCTCAATAAAATAAAATTTAAAAAAAAGGTTTTGTAATTAGATTATATGGAAATTTAATTTTCTGGAAAACTCATAAGCAGAGTACAGTAACAAAATGTTCTACATTTAAAGAATATATTGCTGTTTGAAGCAGTAACCGAAATCTTGTTTATCAGAAATTTATTATACGAATCATTTCACGTAAAGCTCGAAAAAGCGATAAATATCTACGAAAACAACTCAGGTGAAATTGCTATTGCAAAGTTCGGAAACTTCACGAAAAACTCAAAGCACAATATCATTATGGTAATGAAAATTATGAGAATAGAATAATAAATATAGTAAATATAGATTCAAATTAAAATGTGGCTGATACGAGATAAAGATCAAGATTGTAAATTTAAATAGGTGTGTTGAAAATAGTATAATCTTGATATACACAATATTATAATCTTGATCTTATACCGAAATGATACTGATTGCGACATCTCTTCGTTGGTGACGATTTCGTGCAACGGGAGCAGCACACTGCGCAATGCACTTACTCACTCCATTGTAATACAAGTATGTATATAGACGTGCCGACAGGTGCTTGCCATAGTTCTAAACTCAAAAAGTATTACCAGAAATAAAAATCTCATATTACCTGAAATCAGCATCAGCAAATCAATTAATTTGAAGAATAGCGCAATTGTTGCTGTGAAATTATTTAATCAATTTCAATCTGAATTAAAAACGCTTAATCTCTGTAGGAGAAGTACTAAAAAGAAGATCATCAATTGGTACAAAGATAATGCGATAAAAGCAATAAATAAATAACTATAATATAGCATAATTTTGTTACATCTTGTTATGAAAAACGAATTTTATTTAAAATTTATGACTCAAACTTTGTCAAATCTTGTAGAATTATCTAGATTGTAACTTTAATTTTAAGTTGAACCAGACCTAATCCACAGGTAAC
Source organism: Torymus texanus (assembly GCA_036873485.1). Lineage (NCBI taxonomy): Eukaryota > Metazoa > Arthropoda > Insecta > Hymenoptera > Torymidae > Torymus > Torymus texanus. Next base: position 11,525 of record JAYJLV010045789.1, read on the forward strand.
TTGATTACCTCTCTTAGGGTGTAAGATTTGTCAGTATACTATGTATATCTCGATGTAATCTACATGTAATTGTACTCCGGTAAATAAATAAATAAATATAGGTATTTCCTGAATTTTGAAAACATTTTCTCATTGAGACACACATGTTCTGATTGAATTCCCTAACAATAAAAATCAAAATATGTCAAGGTATATTTTGAAACTTCAAGTATCGGAAACAGTTTTCTAGTAATTTTCAGGATGCCTAGAAATCGGTGTAATAGGGTAAAACTTCATTGAAAGATGTTGATTAAAATAAAAATCAACGACTTCTCGGAGTAAATGTGAACTTGCCTTCGGAGCGCTCCCGCGCTCCTTGATATGATGCAATAAATGTTCTGAAAACAAACTGCTTAAAGAAAAGTTTAACAAAATAGAAATATTTTCAAGGTAGTGTTTAAATAAACTACCAATAAAACTGATGCAAGAAACATAATCTTAATCATTTCAATAATGAGTTTATTTTGTTCACGAAGTCTTTTTCTAAATATATATTTTATTTCTACGGTCGGAGATATTTAATTATAAATGAATTTCAATTATTTCTTTTTAAATTATTCTGATTTATCTAAAGATGTCTCATTGCTGAACATTTCTGTTGGAACAGTGGGAGGGGCCTTTTCAGGTACCATCTCTAAATAATTCTGGCGAGATTCCAAGTGTCGTTCTACTTCTTCTGGTGTCATGTGGCCATCAGAAATCATTGGCTTGTGGGTATCCTAAAAAGATAAATTAAATTAAGCTATGATGATGATTCTGCTTGCAACAATCCTTGATTAAGTTGAAGCTAATAAAAATAACGATTATGGGTGCGTGAGGGTGACATAATTGAAATATATAAATAGTTACAGCGTTCAAACTAATCAAATATCAGGTATGATAGACTCTATGACATATGTATAAATAAAGAAAACTTTATACGTGTCTTATAGTTATTTTAAATTCTGTCTAATTCAATCAAAAATCGACTGCAAACATATTTTTTAATTATCTGTGACATTAAGTACAAAAAGGATTAAATTTTGGCGGTATGCAACAGTGAATTTTGCAGCTGAGCTCACCGCTGATTTTGGTATTTATATTTTTTTTAATATACTACAAGACGGTTGCACTATGCATATATTCAATGTTTATCAAAGATAGCAAGTAAACTGAACTTTTTATAAGAAAATTTGTTATTTTCGTAGTAGTTCTGGGTCACACTCGACATATGCAACTATTACTTTTTAAATAGTAATTTTGGAAAATCGATACTTTAGCGGGAGGTGCAGTGATCATCTCGGCTAATTACGGAGGTTAAGCAGCACTGGATGCGGTAATTACTTCCATCGGTAACCGTGTTTGTTCGCTGTCGAAATTTTATGTGATCAGTTCAGTCTTATCTTTTTATAAACCAAACAGGAGATGTGGAATGTTATCCTTTTGGTGACTAAGCCTACGGAAAGTGTTTTAAACATCCAAACTGAAATTAGTCAATGATCAAACCGACTATCCCAAGACGCGTTTTGTTGATAGGATTTTTTTCACTAGATTAGTCTATTGGGGTAGGAGATGCAAGGTTCCGGGAGAAAACTGAGTGTTTGTAATATTTGGAGTAAATAAAATTGTGCCGAATAAACTGCGTGGAAACCACCTTCTTCTTTTAGTAATTTTAAAACATTTTATAACAAATTTTACTTTATAAATAATAACTTACATTATTTTTGTAACAAATTTGACTATTGAAAATAGTAATTTTGATGTCTGTTGAAACGAAATATAACAGTATCAGTCTATTTTCTATGAAAATAATACAAATAAGTTAATAAACAAATTTTTCCGTGTTACACAAGAATTAACATAAAATATGAAAGCATATTGTGAAACAATGAATACTCCGATTGCAATATTGTGTCAAGTTATTTATATTCAGAAATTTAAATGCATATATATATTGTCAGCGGACATTGGAAAGCGTATACACGGTGTAAGAAAAGTATCCGTACCGCCGAGTAACTTTCCAGGATCGTATTTTCCGAGAAAATAGTACAGACAAAAGTTACTCAGTTTTATCAAAGGAATTCGGTCGTGACCTTGTGTTTGACCTCAATGTCAGTTTTCAAGGTCGTATCAAGGTCAACTATTTTTTTTTAAATGGGAACACCCATTTTTTATTCCAGAATCAAAAAGAGCGGAAAATTTTACAATCATATATATATATTTGTCCTAGTATAATGGTCCAGGTGACCCCTCAAGGTCATTCCAAGGTCAACTTACGTTTTTATCTGGAAATTACCAGTTTTTATTTCGGAATCAAAAAGAGCAAGAACTGTCACGTTTAGATATGTATTTGGCCATCGGGTCGGGTGACCCTTCAAGGTCGTTCCAAGGTCGACTTCTTTTTGCTATCTCAAAAAGGAAGCTTTGGAAAACGGTGAAAAAAATTTTTGAGACAAAAAAGTCTTAAAATAATAAGATGAAATGTGTTAAAAATTTTCAATTGTGAGAAAATTTTTTTTCCTGTCTGTATGTATATGTGTGTGTGTGTGTGTGTGTGTGTAAACTTTCTATATCTCGGGAACCAAGCCATCGATCTTCGCCATTTAAAGCTTATTTTGTTCACCTCGCGAAAAACTCGACACCCTAAAGTATTTAATATTCTATCGATTTTCTTTTTTTGTATAACCAAAAAATGATTTTGTATTTTTCGTTTTTTGATTTTTACATATGTAGGAGTCAAAATTATTTATCAGTCTAAATTGTTCTTGAAAGATCTTTCAATTACCTAGACTTTCGTTTTTTAACATTTAGGTTATTATTCATATTTCATTTGTTATTAAGAAAAATGTTGCTAAAATTCATAAATTAATTTCTCAGAAACTAAATTATCAATCGTTTTGAAATTTAAACCACTAATTGATGTCATTTTAAGGAATATTAGGTTAAATGTTTAAGAGATTATTTCAATTTCTTTTTGAGAAAAAAATGGCATTTTTGATGTCGCACGATAACTGGAATAAAAATTATCCGATCGACTTGAAATTTGGCACGGACATAGTTTTTTTATATCTACAGGATGAGTTCGTTGTCTAGAAATATCTAACTGTTACGAAAAAAGATTTTGGAGGTTAAATATTTTTCTATAAAATTTTTTAATACCTTTTTCTCAAAGAATTCTTTATTAATTGACTTGAAATTTCAACCACTTATTAAACTCTATTAGTACAGAATTGGGTTAAATTTTTAAGAGGTTTCCTTCATTTTTTATTTGGAAATCCCTGTTTTTATTTCAGAATCAAAAAGAACAAGAAATTTGACGTTCAGATATGTATTTGGCCTCGGGGTCCAGATAACCTCTCAATACAGATGTCCTGAACAAAGAAGAAACGGTGACAGAAATTTCAACGAAAACTCTTTTATACTTCTTAGGTCATTTCAAAACAAGATCATTTTTGCACAATTTTTTATGACTGATATTTTACATTAACCCTTTAGCGTTACCCATAACTAACGACGTGGATGTAGAGTAATATGTAGTTCCTTTTGTTTTTCTTTTATTTTTTTGTTTTTTTATTTTTTTATTTTATAATTTTCTTACATTTTATCAATTTTTCATTTATTAATTATTTTTTTTAAACTTAAAGAAAAATATGAAGAAAAAAAAGAAAATAAAGGCGTAACGAAAACCATTTATTACAAGAACAGAACATTATTAAAATACAGCCAGTTTTGGCAACTTTTGTCAATTTTCAAAAGAAGGTAAACATTTGTAAAATTGTAGAACTATATCAAGGTATTTAATAATATTTTCAAATTTTAAAGCATATATTCAAAGTTGTTACCATCAGCTGTTTAACAAAAAGCTAGTCTATAATAAAAATGACTTACTGCACTCCTTATCATATTAGCATTAATAAGCGTAGCTTCTTGAATGATTCTCTGCCATAGTTCTTTCAAATTTCTTGGTTGAGTTTTGCATACTCTTTCTTTTAAATAGCCCCACAAGAAATAATCAAGTGGAGCTAAATCAGGAGAACGCGGGGGCTATTCAATTTTTCCTCTTCGTCCGATCCATCGATTGGGGAAGGTTTCATTAAAAAATCTTACAACCTCTCTTCCATAATGTGCTGGAGCACCATCTTGCTGAAACCAAATATCTCCAAAGTTTTCACCTGTTATGCGTCTAATTTCTGGAACTATTTCATCTCTTAATAGTGTTTCATATCGAGCATCAGTTAAATTACCTTCAATAAAAAATGGACCAACTAATCTATTATTTATAATACCCGCCCAAACATTTAATTTTTCGGGATATTAAGTATGAGCTGCTACCATCCAGTGAGGATTTATATCGGAATAGTATCGGAAGTTATGTTATGCCTATTTACATTTTATAGAGTAAATTAGGATCGTCATCTGTATTTGTCATCATAACATCCGAAAATTTAATCCGGCGATCAGGATCATCCCCATTTAGAGCTTGCACTAAATGCTTTTTGTACGGGTGAGAATGTACTGCTCTTAATGTTCCCTGCACAGACTTACGCCACGTTGCAGACTTGATTGCCGTGTACTGAGATGACGATTTTCAATAAAAGATAATGCAATATTCAGTTGCATTTCATCACTTCCCCTATGATTAAAATGTGTAATTGTAGGCGTAACAGTATCCTTGAAAATTGGTGTAGCATTTCTGCGATAAGTTTCATTAAAAAGCTGCCTTGTATGATCATAAGATATTTGATGATCACCCCACCCGCGCATCATAAGGAGCGATATTCTCTCTCGTTTAGTAAGCAGAACAAAAGCCATTTTCTTGTGAGTAACAATAATCTAATAACAAATTTAGATTTCTCACAAAATACCTACCTTTTGATTGTATTAAAAAACTAGGAGGGCTGTGCCCCCTTGCGTGTCTCGCTACGCTCGTCGCATGTAAAAACTTTGTTTTTACATTATAGGCACGACCGCATTTCTCAAGAGTGCCTGATAATTTCGTTATTTCGCAAATATTTTTTATGACAAATACTTCATGTGATTTAAGGGGGTTACATATTCAACATTTACCGACCTAGTTGATTTTTCAGCTTTCATTTAATAAAACACAAAATACACTGAATTATACAAAATCAAAAGAACATTGCCTTTAATTATATAATATTTTACCTTTCTGTCAAGTCAAGCACAACAAGCAACTTACCACACTAATACTCTTCACGATCCTCCGTCTTGTATTTGTATAACATCTGTTAAAAAGTATAAATATAGACATTTTTTAACAGAAAAAGCAATGGGAGTCATAATAATAGCACTGTGAGCCAATTAAATATATGTTCATTGGAGATGGCATGGTGCTTATGGTAGACAGCTCTCCTGGAGAATGAGTTTATGGAGTAAGTATGATTTTTTCTTATTCTTCTAATAGTTCAGTTCTTTTTTAATGTAATGAAAAAATTTTGAAATGTCTATTAATAGTTAAATAAATTAGTAATTACACTATTAATATAATTTAATTTTTAATTGAACATCCATTAAACGTTTTAATTTTTATTAGATTTGACAACTATACAGCACAAATGGTTGTTGAAGACATCCCAGTATAAGTGTAGATTTATAAGTCAGCAGGTCAAGCAACAGGGGAGCAGCAACTACCTTCGCTGGAGACAGGATAAGCATAACTTTTTTCTCAAAATTTCAATAAGTAGCATGAGTTTGCTGTTTATTTGTTTTATTTTATGAGATTGTTTATTAGACTATCACTTCAGAATTTATTGTTGTGTATTGTTTATAATTTAATTTTGCGAATTTTTTGTGAGATTCTTTTTTGGGCTATCACTTGAGATTTTTCATTTTTTTTTAGTGAATTTTGAGCGAACGCCAATTAATTTTTTTGCGGTATCGGCTTGTTAAATGAATATTTAGGAAACGCTAAATTGTGAGTTTGTTTTTCTAATATAAGCAATTAAATTATTTTTCATTAAGTTCGTGAAGTTCGTATATTTAGTTAAAAAAAATAGCTTTTAGAAAGTTTTATTCTGTCAAAATATTTTTACAGACGATTTTCAAGACTTTTTGAAGAGGATTATTCAAGGGAATTTTTCAAGAGGATTTTTTGAAAAGATTTTTCAAGAGAATGGTTTTTATTCGAAAGGATTTTTTAACAATATTCCTTTTAGAAGATTTTTCAGTAGAATTTTATCAAGATAAGAAGAAAGTTTAAAAAAGAACAGTTGTGTATTAGTATTATCTAAAACTTTTGTATTTAATATTTCTGTTTAAAGTTAAAGCCTGTGGAGTTATAACCGAAAATAACCCATTTTTCACGTTTATAGCCGATTGAAATTGTTTTTTTTAGCCTTAGCTCATCCGGAATTGATTGTATAAAAAAATGTTTTGTTTTATTATTAGCTACAACTTTTGTATTTAACATTAATGTGTAAAGTCAAACCGTGTCATGTTATAGCTCAAAATGGGCCACATTTAACGTTTTTAGCCGTATGAAATCGTTTTTTAGGCTTAGCTCATCAAGAATTGATTGTACAAGAAAATGTTCAATAGAGAAAAGTTTTATTTTCTTATTATCTATAACATTTGTATTTATCATTATCATGTAAAATAAAATCCTGTTGAGTTATAGTCGGAAATCGTCCATTTTATGTATATTTAGGCGATTGAAAGCGTTTTTATAGGTGTAACGCGTCAGGCATTGATTTTACATGATAATGTTAAACGGAAAAAGTTTTGTTTTTATTATTATTATGTTGCGATCGTGTCCCCCTGTGACTCGCGCTCTCGGCGGCACGCGATTTGAAAGGCCCGCCTTACCGGCGCGCGCGCAGCTAGGCATGCCGCGGCGTCCCACGAGGGGGCGCGCTTCATGGCGAGAGAACGCTTTGGCGGGCGCGGCGCGACAGTGACGATCAACACGTGGCCTGGAGAGGAGGCAAGGAGCAGCGAGTGTGTATCGGGAGTGTTAGTGGATCGGAAGAGTGTGTATCGGGAGTGTTCGTGTCTTGTGCAGTGTCTGCGATTATGAACTCTCATTTGTATCTGCGTCTGCGTTTCCCTGAGATCGCCTCAGACCGTGCATCTTTTCTTTAGGTTCCTTCATGTTCTTTTTTTCGATGTTAATAAACCGTTTTCATTCAGAGGTGTGTTGATTCTTTTCTTCTCTCCCTATCCGAGCTATCGACAATCTACAACATTTGTATTTAACATTGTGACCGGGTCACTAATGATACCGCGAGGCTAATCACGCGCAGCCATGTTTCCGTACACCGCGCTGGAGACGCCGCGCACTGTCACTCGCGCGCACACACACACAACCGCTCCTCCAGAGTAGGAGCGCGCGACCGGGGGGGGAGAAACGGCGCACGAGAGTGCCGCGCGACGCGGAGATAGAAACCAGGGGCAAGGACGGGGGGGAGAGAGAGAGAGACGCGCACTCAAGCGCGACCAACACTGACAGAGTGCCGCGCACTAAAGACGCTCAGGTACCGAAGAGGGGAGCGCGGTAGGCAAAGGGACGGACTGGCAGCCGGAAGGGGGGCACGGCAGCCGTGCTAGAGTGCACGCAGAGGGAAATTAAGAGCGCGCGTATGAAAAGAGAGTGCGCGCGGAGAGAGATAGAGCGCGCGCACATAAAGAGGGGTCGCGCGAGTAGCTTTTCGTACTTCGCGCGCATGCAAGGTGCTACGTACGGTCCAATAGCAGGCATAGCGCTGGACAAACTAGTACAGCGGTCGCGCCTGTTCTCCCCCTGCTGCGGGAACTTGGAGGAAAGGATATAGGGCACCACGACGGGGGTAGTAGATAACAAGTAGGGCAGCGGCCAATTGCGCGAATACACGCGACGAACCGAGGTAACGAGTTGGCGAAAAGCGAATACTTAGACAGACTAATGTCGCCTAGTGCTTAGCATAGTCGCTAATCGAAAAGCTCTCCATTGTAATTATTGAGTTAGAAAGTGAATTGGATAGCGAATAGTTCGAGGAAACGTTAGTCATCGCACCGAAGTAAAATCGTGAGTAACCGTTCATTTCAGGACTTGATTGTGTGGTACAATTACTAGTATCGGGGCCTTATTGGAGTCGAAGATTGTTCGTTGTAGTCGCGTCCAGGTGGGGGATTGTAAGTGTGGGGTCGAGTCTATCTTTTCTATTTCAGCCCAGCGACCATTGTGAGTAACCGTTTCTTTCAGAAGTTGTGTGCGTGGCACAATTACCCGCATCGGGGTATTATTGAAGTTGAGGATTGTTCGTTGTATTTCGAGTCCTAGTGGGAGAATTGCGAATTTGGGGTCGAGTACGTTATTTCCGATTTCAGCCTAGTAAACCACCTTAGAGCCCGGGCGACGAGAAATTCTGATTCTATCAACTCCCGTTAGTCGAATCACCACATTTGATAAACTCATCGTTCCTCTAGGTTGGCGATCGTTGGACGGCGGCCATTTTGAGGCAATTTCACGACTACGGCCCGATTATCAAGTGAACACGAAATAAAGAGAAACTTATTATTGTAATTGTGTGTTACCATTTTTTTATGTAGTGTAGTCAAACCTGCCCTCGAGTCTTATTTTCAGAACATTCATCGTGACCGAGCAAGCCTAGAATATCGCACGTCGTAAGTACGGGCTGTTGCTACCGCCTAAAACCCCCCTTGTCGAGATAATAGCTCACCGCCGTGTAGAGTATCGTAACGCGCGGTTTCATAGATAATTACGGTGGAATTTCGGGTTACTTGGTAAGGAGTAGCAAACCACAACGTTAGAAAATTTATGTGTAAAATCAAATCCTGTTAAGTTATAGCCGGAAATCGTCCAATTTATGTATATTTCAGCATTTAAAAGCGTTTATATAGGTGTAACGCGTCAGGAATTGATTTTTCATGATAATGTTAAATCGGAAAAAGTTTTGTTTTATTATTATCTACAACTTTTGTATTTAACATTTATGTGTAAAATGAAATCCTGTCGAGTTATAGCCAAAAATCGTCCAATATTTACCTTTTTGCGGTTTTTTCGCATTTGGGTTGATAAACATTGCTTGTAGCAAAAAACTTCCAACAGTAGAAAGGTGCCTATTAATTAGTTTTACTAGAGGAGCCTGCAGATATTAGCTTAAAATTAATTTTTCTATAAATTAGATTTGAAAATCGATTTTTTCAGATTTTTCTTTGCGCTCGAATTTGAAAATTTTTTAATCGGTCTTTCTGATTTTAAGACCACTGGGTAGGTATAAGTAGAGAAGTATATTTCCAAAATTTCGTTTAAATCCATCAAAAATTCGCTGAGATAATAAGGTAACTTAATTACATACGAACGTACAGACATACATACATTGTGGAAAATTCTTAATATGGATTTTGGATAAGAAGAATATGATTTGTATAGCTCAAATTTTAGTTCTAATAGAGTTAACAAATTTCGCTCTGGCGAATCATAAGACTCTCCCGAGTAGCGGCCGTGCCTAACTATAAAGAGGAATAAGATAACCATTTACAAAGAATTAAGTTGAGGGAATATAATTTCCAAATAACTCAAAAATAATACAAATTTTATTCTTTTAATATACTAGACTTTTTCAAAAATAGCAAAACAATATTTTATGTACTTCTTTTTGTAATATTATGATAATAATACACTTCAAAACGAAAAGGTAAATCACTAACTAAATTAATAATAACTTAGGTAACAATAAGATTATCAAAATTAAAGATAAATAATCAATAAACAAGTAAAACTTCTGAGTATAAACTTCTATTACACGATATGGAACCAAAATTTTCAAATATATGAGTACATTATATAAAAAGAAAACTTTTTTATTTGCTCTCGAATTTTAACCTTTCATTTATATGGTAGCTCCATGCGCACTTAAAGAGAGGCTAGGCGTCAAGATCGAAAAGGTGGTGACGCACTGCCCTCTTGAACGA
>JAYJLV010045819.1:0-21466 GCA_036873485.1 Torymus texanus
TAGGTCCTCCCAATGTAATCTGTGGGTAACATCTATAGTTTAGTATAGGCTTTACGTGTTACGGCGGTGTTGCACTATCCGCCCATAAGAAGTGTTCTTCTATATGCTCCTATATTCTTTGCTACTACGTACGATCTTTTCAGTTTTCTCATCTGTGCCGCGAGGATTTGATTAAGATCGATTTTATTATTATTAAGTTGCACAATAAAATGCAGCTCTAGATACGGAAAGATGCTATCGGTGCCGAGTTGAGCTTGGAACAAAGCATATAATAATATGCATATTGAGGTATTGATATGTGAATTCCTACGTATTATTGGTTGTGCCTATTGCGTTATTTTTAATTTAATTCAAAACAACTTTTCAATATTTTTGGTAATGGAAAATCTTTTGTTTGGTTATTTTACAACGTATCAGGATAAGGATTATAGTAGAAAAATATTCCAAATATGAAATTTATTTATTGGTTATTCTCTATTAAAAACTTTATTCTTTAAAAAATTCTAAATATAATGTTTTCAATCAATTATAAAGATTCGTTATCAGGTACATAACTAATGCATAAAGCATTATTGATTACAGATCAAAAAATCTATTAAGTCAATTCATATAAAAACATTCAATGCAATAATAACGTATACTCATTCGTTTTAAAACTATACCTTATAGAGTATATATATCCTTATACACTCTCGACAAAACATAACAGTCACGTCCTACTTTTCCCTCATCCTTTTTGCAACCTACTTTCAGCCTTTCACGTACAAACATTCTTCGGTTGCTATATATACAAACTACAATCCTGATTTTTCAATTCGACATCAACGCTAAAAAATAATGTCTGCATATCTCCAAAAACGCCTTACACGCACATATCACTCGTTTGGTAAAAAAGTGATGGAGGTACTTCCACAGAATCCATGAGAGCAACGTTTTTGGATGATCGTTCGTGTTACCATTATTATTGTCGCGGGCGTTGTACGAGTTCCATATCAGGTAAGTAAAGAGAGTGCTGTTATTGAAATTACCGATGTAGTTCATACTCATGTGGCAGGTGCCCGAGATCCGAGTGAGCACGGGGTGTAGGTTTCCATGAGTCTTTAGGTCGTGGAAGGCTACGCCAAGGTGACCGTTCCTGTCGCCGAACGATAATGTTCCTCGGTCCATGTCGAGTAACACTGCGTAGATTATATATAAAAGAAATAATAGGTAATTTTGTTAATGAAAAAGGAAAATATACTGTATAGAAAAAGCTTAATTTGGAGAAAATCGATTTTTTATACATGTCGATCAACACATTTTGAGATAGCAACCCTATTGAAAATAAATACGTAAATTATTTACATAAATCATTTACGTGAACTATTTATGTAAATATATCTACGTGCCAAATTGGTACTTTTCGTTACGTAAATCATTTACGTAAACCATTTTCGTAAATTAGCTAATTTATTTATTTATATTTGTTTTATTTATAATTTATTATTATATTTAAAAAAATTAAGTGCACCTTTTCTGTAACTATAATTTAATTCATAAAATCTTGTATTATTTGTAAAACCGTCATAATAAAAATTCCTATGGATAATTCACAAATGCTACTCTTTTAAATACAATAATCAATTATAAATAAATTAACAAATTAAATAAATAAATTTGTTAAATGATGTAAATGGTTTACGTAAATGATTTACGTAATGAAAAGTACAAATTTGGCACGTACATATCTACATAAATAGTTCACGTAAATAATTTATGTAAATAATTTATGTATTTATTTTCAATAGGGAATATAGAAACGCGTGAAGTGTTTACTTCAAATGAGAAAGAGATCCTTTGGTCTTTGGGAAACGGATTTTGTGAAGTACCCTTTTAACTTGATAGCGCCGGCCCATGGTCTTCAGATACGAGCTACCTAATTCAAAATATCGATTATATTTTGTTAAAAATAGCGTTTTTCGGTTAACTGTACAATTTTTCAAATCAAATTATAAAAGTAGTCGGAGAATTATTCAATTTATGCTTTGAATAATTTATAAAAGATATTTATTAAAGGTAGTATTAGAAATTTTTTATTTCTTTTCATTTCCGCAAAATAAAACGGAAACTAATAATCCCCACAATCTCAAGAAAATCAATTTTCCGAATCCTAAATGAATAGAAGAAACATATTTTTTTTTAACGAAATAGAGCATACTTGAAATTAGATAGCTCACATTTAAAAAAAAATGGTCTACGAAATGGAATTAGAAACTAGATTGCATTTTTAGATGAAAGAAATCTATTTTTAAAGCTCCATTAAAAACCCGTATCCCAAAGCGTAGCATATATGCATTCTCATTGGGAATTGAAGTAAAAACTACCGCAATGAGTGAAGCTTGTTCTACAGTGAAAATAGTATCTGGAACTCAGAATTATAAGATATTGGGCTTTAGAATGGGATTCATTAATTCTATACTTATCAGTGACTTTTCTGTATCTTGTAGATTTTATTTGTATGATAATTTTAATCGCGCTTCCTAAAAGGTATTCAACCTATACTGCGAAAAATAAAAATCGCCAATCATTTTGCAAAGAATGCTTGTATCTTTTTGAAAAGTGAGAATATATGCTAAAAATTAAAAAAAAAAAACATTAGAGTACTTCAAATAATGTGTTTTATAATAAATAATCGTTTTTTAAAACTCGCTTTATGAAACTATATTTTTATTATTACGGAACTCAGGTAACTGTAATTTACTTTACATTTTCTCGGTGCTACTCCATGATACATAACGCTTTAATAATTAACAGAATCTTAAAAAAACTTTTTGAAGTCTAATAAAATCCTTTCAAAATATTTAAATTCATCTGTCTTTCTCTGTAATTACATCACTTTTGGGGTCTACTTCTCAATTTTTTCAATTGAAAAATATAAAAAATTTTTTAATCTAAATGATCCAAATGAATTCCGCTTATCCAAAATTATCTTGTTTCATTTTGTTTAAACATTTATTCTTTTGCAAACACAAAATATACTTACTCCAAACCTCGTTATTAACTCGATACTTCTTATTCCGTACCGGGTACTGTAAGGCGTACGATTTCTTATTATTATGGTACAGCTTATTCTTATCCAAGTCCCACATCCAACTGTACTCGTCGTACCCCATCATCGGCTTCCTCAACCTAACACTACACGTAGGCGCATTCGCCATGGCCACACCGATCGCCGCGTTCGTTTTATGATGCCAACGAAGCTTTCGGAAAGACCACAAATGAACGCTTTTGTTGTAGCCGTTGTTACCGCGGATAAAGTCGGTCTTCATCGGTGTGAGAGTAACGTCGTTGTAGTTCTATATGCGAGCAAGAATTTTGATTGTTTTAGTAGATTTGTTTATTTTGTTTTTTTAAGGGAGAGGAATTGATGTGTTATACCTCGTAGATGCTTTTTCGACATCGTGCACAAAGGGTGATGTTGAAGTCTGTACTTGAGTATGAGGTGGTGCTGGTACTGAGACCTTTTGTGATAGATTCCTCTTTGTTGATGTCAACTGAAAATATAAACTTATTTATTTTATTGCTATTAACATAGATAACGCGTTTTTCGAATTATAATTACCCGGTTTATCAAGCTCGGCAACTGGCGTTTTTTCTGCGTCTAATATAATTGGTGGATCGAATTCTATAAGCAAAAGTTATTCATTTTATTGTTGTTAACATAGATAAAATGTTTGTCGGATTATAATTACCAGGTTTATCAAGTTCAGGAATTGGCGTTCTATCGGCATCTAATACAATTCGTGGAAAGTATTCTATAAAAAAAATACTCAAAAAATTTAATGTATGTTGATGTATATTTTTTCGATAAATTCATAAACTTAAGTATTTGTACTATTTGTTCAATCGTCAAGTAGAATAATTGTTGTGCAAAGCGCCAGTCGAGTTTAAAGTAAAAAAATTATGTATAGTTTTGAATTAAAAAAATTTTATTTTCCATTTAAAATAATATAAATATAATTATTATTTTTCGAAAAAAAATTCTACTTTAGTAATCCTTGAGTATAGGAATTGAGAAATGACTTTTTTCAATCCACATTAATATCCTCTTTTCTTAAAAATGACAGTTTAGCCTCAGACAATACTTTAAACTTCAAGTAGGTATCATGCACATTTGTTTACTTCAAAATTTCTTGTGTTGATTTTATATTATGAATAACTTACTAATAATCTTCATTTTTAAAGTAGATTTCAATTTTTTCTTAATCGATTTTTCCAAAAATGAATCAAGTATAAGAAAATAGAATATACTAATTCCACAATATAAATTAAAACAATCTACTTGTTAGCAAATTGCGATGACTATTTACAACTGTCAAGTAACATTGTTGAATCAATTAATACTATTCGCTTGTTTGTTTTGATATTTACAGGAACAGAAAATAAAGGGGAGGGATAGAGTAACATTTTTTAGCTTGCTAGACAATTGAATAATTAACAAGATTCGTATAAAAATTACTTTATTTATATAAATAAAAAAATAAGTAAGTATATGAATTACAGTTTCGAATCATTTCAATAATTTTTTCATACAAATATTTCATCTGAATAAAACCATTCAGATATCGCGCTAGCGGTAACGACTGATCCACTGTTCATCCGATTAGGCTTTAAGCTCGATCGAAGCGCCCTCCAACTCAAATTACTAATTCATTTCTTTTCCCATTTCTTATATTTTTAGGAACAATAAACCCTTAACCTAATTTTTCAAAAATTCCTCGGATCTTTATTCCTTTCAATTAAACTAAAAATTTTTCAATCCCATCTATATCCCGTAACAATAAAAAAATTTCAATTTACAATTAAAATTCAAATAGCAAACCAATAAAATATCGATCTTATATATCTTGGTAGCGCCACCGTCGCCAAACCAAATCAATCCTATATACGCATATAACGAGTTTTCCCCTTCAAGCATCTTCAGCAAGCGTCACGACGCCGTTCTGTGTAATTCTTCCTCTCTTCAGTAGTGTGGTGTGCAGTGTGCACTCGTCTCGCTATTCTATTCCGCCATTTCACGCAGCGCGACTCGAGGAACGCCGTAATAGTACGAACCCTATATATACGTATAGTAGTTCTACACCTGATCGCCATATAAACCGTTTCAGTGTAAAATCCTCGTTGTAATACAGAATGATATAAAGAGGAAAGAGGAAAAAATAGTTCCGTTCCGTTCGTTCATTATATATACCCACATATGTGTGTATAATATAAGGTATCTATCTAGCGTTTTTCCGTCTGGTTCCCGGGTCCTTTCTGGACTTGTGTTTTCATCGTTCATACCTTATTATACAAGAGATATATTGTGAGATTTCGAGCGCTAACTAAGAAGAGAGAAACGGATAAACTGAAACCATGGCCGATAGGTCCAGCAGTAGTGTCGACAACACGGACCTTGGACCCGGTACTCAGTACTGCTTCAAATGGAGCAATTATCAAAATCATTTGGCAGAGGTCGTACGAGATCTCCTCGACGAGGAGTCCATGGTCGATGTTACGATTGCGGCTGGTGGCGAACGTATCCATGCACATCGACTAGTACTTTGCGCTTGTAGCAGTTTATTCGCGGTGAGTTTTTGTTTTGTGGTGTTGTTTTGTTTTATTTTTACTATTTATTTGTTTGGGTATTTAAATAATTTAGTCTGCTTGAATGATTGCAAAGAAATTGAAAGCTCGAGCTGCATTATGAGTGCTACTTTCACTGTGCTATTATTAAAAGTTCTGGAATTTTGCTTCATCCAAACATTTTATTTTTAATCTCTCTATTTAAACTACAAAGACTGAATAATTTGAGGTGACAAGCTATAGTTAAAGATAAATTATAAAAAGTATATTGTTATTAAATTATTAATAAATTTATTTTTTATACTGAACAGTTAGTTTATTTACTCTTATTGGAAATTATTTAGTATTTTTGTTTTTTTTTGTTAAACTGGGTTGTTTGGCCAACTTTGATTGATTGGGTTTCTGAGTCTCAAATATAGTTTGTCCTCTTAAAAATACAATCTATTTCACATATAATTCATAATATTCTTTTACAGGATCTTTTGTGTCATGTGAACGAGGAACATTCTACTATAATCCTTCCTGATATAGCTCCACAGGATATACGATCAATTGTAGAATTCAGCTACAATGGAGAAGTTAGAATACCCGTGGAAAACATAAATAATCTCCTAGAAGCAGCTCACTTTCTAAAGATATATGGTTTGATGGAAGTAAGTTAAATTGTTTTTCTTGTTTTGCCGAATCTTAATATTCAAAATTTATGAGTTTGCTTAATTGTAAAATTTTTTAGATCGAAGGCCTTGATGAGACTGAAGCTTCTAATGAAAAAGATGTCTCTGGCGAAGAATGTTATGGTCTTGATGAAAATACAGAGTATGAAGATAATAAACAGGTGTTTACAAAAGGAAATGTTAATAAGACAAATGAAGAAAAGAAAAGAAAATATTCAGATTCTGATTCAAACCTAAAATATACAACCATAAAACGAAGAAAGAGTGTATGTAAGAGAGATTACACTGATGAAATGTTAAAATCTGCTCTTAATGAAATTCGTAATGGAGGCACTCTGCTTGAAGCAGCTGCCAAACATTGTATACCTAGGTCTACTCTGTACATGCGAGCAAAGGCTCTTGGTATAGCATTAAATCCGTGTAGAAACGAATATACACTTGAAGATATGAAGCAAGCTATAGAAGCTGTCGTAAGTAAGTATATGTTAATTTAATTCCTTCACAGAAATAGGAAATTTAACTTAGTTTTTATATAAAATTTTATTTATGATCAATGTTTAATAAAAATATATTCTTCTAGCTGGATCAAGTTTACAACAAGCTGCAGATATGTTTGGTATACCAAAAACAGTTTTATGGAGGCGGATTCAGAAAGAAGGTTACAGGTCTAACAGGCATGACACACGAAAAAATTATGCTCCTGATAAAAGAGAAGCTGCTGTAAAAGCTTTAGAGAGAGGAGAGGGTCTTACCAAAGTTGCAAATGAATATAAAGTAAACTTTCAATTAATATCTTAATTAAGGTATAACATTTTTTTTCACTTTCATGTAATGAATTTTTACTTTTTTAGATTCCGAAAACAACGCTATTTAGGGATAAAGCACGTCTTGTTGACGAGGGAAAATTACCTTCAACATTTTGGAAGAAACGTAAAAGCGATGGAGAGAACCATAAACACCTACGTCTAGAAGAAGCTGTAGCTGCCTGCAAAAACGGTAAAATGTCTCAAGGTACAGCCGCGGCTACTTATCACATACCTAAAACTACTATTTGGAGACGTCTTCAAAAAGATAATCAAAAATCTGATTCAGATTCATCACCTAAAAAATCACCAAAGAAGAGGGATTCAAATGGTGATAAAGCTGTAGAGGTGATAAAAGCAGAAGAGTTGAATGAGGCCGATTTTGAGGCATACTGTCCGGTATGTTTTATATGTTTTGTTTTTAATATGTTTGTATTTAAATTTTAACTAGTTAATTATTACATCAATATGTATTAATATTTAACAGGAGGATGGAGAAATGAGTATAACATATATTGATGAAAGTAATATGTCAGAAGATCCAGTAATTATTCTTGCAAGTGGAGATGTTGATCAATTGAATTTACCAAACAGTAGGTCTTTGGTAGTAGTTCAGCAAGACGTGAGTATAATTTTACCAGTGATTTTATAAAAACTACTATAATTATAAAGTTACTAATTTACTTTTACTTTTACAGGGCAACGAAAATAATTTTATATCATGCGGACTGGAATTAGATGATAATACCTATGAAGAAAAAAGCTAACAATCCTTAACTTTAAGTTAAGAGGTTTCGTGTAAATATAGCTGTTAGGTATAATTTTAATTTATTTAGTCATTCTTCAAGTTTTATTTTGTCGACTTCCGTAAAAAAAAAATTAAGCATTGAAATTCTATTTGAGTAATAAAATATTTTTTAAGGTCATTTATTTGTTCTGATTTATGTTATATAAGACCCTATCCCTTCTATTTCACCACAATTTTCTTATCAATCAAACCTTAGTACTACCAGAGATTAGTAGAGTACTACAATATTTTGATAAATTGAAGTTTAAATATACGTAAACAAGGAATGTATGTTTTATTCACACTCACGTTCCCTGTAATCTATCAACTATCATTCGGGTTAGATTGTAATATATAAATGGAAAAGTCATGATATATTTTAAGACGCCGGGAATGAATATAATGTTTCCAAAATTCTCGGAACAGATCAGGTTAGGCCATTCGTTTCTGTAGACTGTAACCCTAACCCCCCGCGTGTTATATTATCGTTTCCAAGCAGCAGCGCGTGGTGTCTGCGCAACCGGCGGCAACGCGGGCCGCACTTCTTTTATCAATCAAACAAGTTGTCACGCACCAGCCGTAGCGCGTGTTTAATTTAATTCCGGTGAAAAAAAACGTTTGACAATGAAGATCGAAGAAGTTAAGAGCACTGCGAAGACCCAGAGGATCTCGGCGCATACCCATATCAAGGGTTTGGGACTGGACGAGAATGGAAGTGCGATACAATTCGCCGCCGGTCTCGTCGGCCAGGAGCTCGCGAGAGAGGTTAGCTTCTTTGTTTTGGATGATTAATTTGAATTGCCATGGAAATTATTTGGTTTTATGAGTCATTTTTAGTAGATTTCAAAGAGGTTTATCATTACTTATATTGTATTTCTGTGATTTTTGGGTCATATTTGAATTTTCAAATTAGAAAATTTCAGAATGTGCAACTTCTGATATTTAAGTAATATACTAAGATTTTCATATATTTAATAGGCTGCAGGTGTTGTTGTGGACATGATTCGCTCTAAGAAGATGTCTGGTCGTGCAATTTTGTTTGCTGGTCCACCAGGAACTGGAAAAACTGCAATTGCTCTAGCTATAGCTCAAGAGCTTGGTAACAAAGTACCATTTTGTCCCATGGTGGGATCTGAAGTTTATAGTTCTGAAATCAAAAAGACTGAGGTACTGATGGAAAACTTCAGAAGAGCCATTGGTTTAAGAATCAAAGAGACAAAAGAGGTTTACGAAGGAGAAGTTACAGAACTGTCTCCTTTGGAAACAGAAAATCCTATGGGTGGCTATGGAAAAACTATTTCTCATGTTGTCATTGGGTTGAAAACAGCCAAGGGAACAAAACAGTTGAAACTGGACCCTTTGATTTATGAATCTCTGCAAAAAGAAAAAGTTGAGGTCGGAGATGTTATTTATATTGAGGCAAACAGTGGTGCAGTAAAGAGACAAGGCAGAAGTGACAACTATGCGACAGAATTTGACTTAGAAGCCGAAGAATATGTACCTTTACCAAAGGGAGATGTTCACAAAAAGAAAGAAGTTATTCAGGATGTAACATTACATGATTTAGATGTTGCGAATGCAAAACCTCAAGGGGGGCAGGATATTATGTCTATGATGGGACAGTTAATGAAGCCAAAGAAAACAGAAATCACAGGTATATTTCTTAAATAATAGAGTATTCCAAATTATTAATAATTCTTATATTAAATATTAGTATCTCATCATTCACTTATTTTCAGATAAGTTAAGGAAAGAAATCAACAAAGTAGTAAATAAATACATTGATCAGGGAATAGCCGAGCTGGTGCCAGGAGTACTATTCATCGATGAAGTACACATGTTGGACATTGAAACCTTTACCTATCTCCACAGAGCTTTGGAAACGGCCATCGCGCCTATCGTTATCTTCGCGACGAATCGCGGGCAGTGCATAATTCGCGGTACAGAAGACATTGTCTCGCCCCACGGAGTACCTTTAGATTTGTTAGATAGGCTTTTAATCATAAAAACTCTGCCTTATTCTAAATCCGAAATTGAGCAAATCATTAAACTGAGAGCAGTTACCGAAGGTCTGCAGCTGGAAGATGACGCTCTCGCAGAGTTGAGCGAACTCGGTACAAAGACAACTTTGAGATACGTGGTTCAGCTACTAACGCCTGCTTCGTTGACAGCTAAGATTAACGGCAGGTCGAGTATAAAGAAGGAAGACATCGATGAAGTAAAGAGCTTGTTCCTCGATGCAAAGTCTTCGGCGAAGATACTTTCACAAAACAAAGATAAATTTATGAAATAATAGTAATTTATTTAAGTAAGACATTAATACCGGTTAAGAAGCTATAAATATTTTATAATAAAATGACTTGAAAATGATGATCCCGTGAAAGTTGTAAGTTTGTAAAAATCAGTACCTTAGAATAATTTTTTTGTTTAAGTAAATTGCGTATACAACTTGTAAATGTTTACATTAATAATAATTTTCCAATATTGAATTTTCAAAAAGAGTATTGTTGTTATTTAGCACTTATACTTAAAAATAATCTTTTATTTTTCATGTTATTATCAAGGCGCCATTGTATTACGAAAAATTGCTTTTTTTTGTTATTAAAGCTTAGGATTGATGTGTTATTAGGAAATATTTATGTCGATTATTACATAAATCCATTTTATTGTATTGTTCAAAACTATTTAAGTAGATCTAATATGAATTAAGATTCAAACCCTTTTTTACAATAAAATTAAAATGCAAAAAATAACTTATTCAGTAAAACCTTTTTTTTCTTTTCAACTATGTATAATAAATGTAAAGCATTTACAATTTACTACTTAAAATGTAAATTTAATATTATCTACAGACGAAAAAGTTTTTCACTTTATTTATATCTCTTAAAAAACTTCAAAAGTATAAAATAAAATTAAAAGTACAACGTACCAAATCTGTTATTTCTTATATACACTGTGTTCATAAAGTTCCGGTACGGCTGAATAATTTGTAAAGTAGGTATCGCACTGAAAAATGAAAAATCAATCTGACCTTTAAAAGATCTTGAAGATCATGGTCAAGAGCACAGTTAAGATTATACGATCGGATAGCCAGGGATATTTCCTACAACTTTTGTCATGGCCATTTTTCAGTGGGACGTTTACTCTACGATTATTCAACCGGTCCGGGAGTTTTTGTACACCCTGTATAATACGAAACATATAGTTTACCACATATTTCTCTTCTAAAACAATTACAAGCAATCCCAATTGACGTAAAACCTATTTGAACAACAACGCGCTCGAACCAACTCTATAAACTTTCCACACCGCTCCTATCACTCACCTCCCACGAATTCAACAAAAACTTTTCCCTCAAAAACCTTTACACCGTCCGAAAAACAAATCACCACGTTACTATACCCATATAGCCCTACATACACACGACTATAGGTATACACGTACCCCATTATAACCATTAACAACTGGAATTCGTCATTCCGATGCGCTTACGCGTAATCATGAAAGTTGTGACATCGTCCGATAATGTACCGCAGCCACGCGTGTGTATAGTATAAAATCTCCGACGAAGCTTTGCCGCTTCTTAGTCGTGCGCGTCCCACCAATAAGTTATTACAACGTCGTCGACGTGCGTGGAATATGCCTGCTACCCTTATCGCGACTCACCGTTGTTGTTACTGTTGCTGCTGTTCCTGCTACTGCTGACTTGATTGTTGTTGAGTTATAGCTGTTTGTGCTAGTATCGAGTTTCGGATTGGTTGGAAAAATTGTGAGTGGGAAGAAAAAATATAGAGAAAAAGGTGAGTAAAGAGACAAGTGGAAAAGTGGTGTTTTATAATAAAAAAATTACCGAGCTATGCAAGAATAAGTTTTATATAGTTTCAGTAAGCGCATTAAAACAAATTATTGTACAGTTTACAACGAATGCTATTTTTAATTTAAATAAAATCATGTTCAAATATTATTTCAATATAAAAGTCTCTCGTATACATAAAAATATCGAGAACAAAATTTTTCTTCTAAATATATAATCAACCTACTTTGCTAATTTATTTTTACTGTAAATAAAACTTTACACTTTAATCTCCATTAACACTTTTCTACATTTTTTCAAAATTACACTGTACAGAACTCACTTATAATATCTCTGAAAATCCAAATTTCTTCTACAGTATAAACCAAAATGTTGTCGACGTTGAGACTATCCCGATGCACGAGTCTTCTTCTTGCGCGTGATGGCGCGAAGAGACATGCAAGACGTGGGCTCAGGTTAGCGGCTGCGAGATGCGGAAAATTTGAAGAGACGTTCCCAGCAAGGGAGGAATTCCAAACCCGTCATATCGGGCCACGTGAGCATGAGCAGCAGGAGATGCTGAAAGTCCTTGGGATCAAGGTGGGATATTACTTTTTACTGGATAGAGTCAGATGAAAGTGATTTAAAAGTTGAATATTAATTTGATTCCTATTTTCTCAAAGGAAAATTGTTTCAATATTGTTTTAATATTACCTCAAATAAATGTTATTTCAATACTTTTATAGTATTACTTTAATATTAAAAAAAGAACAGATTTATAATGGTAAATAAAGGATGGAAATGCACATTTTTTTAAATAAAAATTGCAAAGCTAACTTTGAAAGTTCGCAAACAAAAGTGAAGTATTTCAGCAACTGTAAGACATAATATTCTAATTCGACCTATAATTCATAATCTTCGTATTTATTCGATGCAGAGCTCACAGAAGCTTCACAAACTGGGGAACGGAAAAAACTAGCATCCCGCGCGTGGATCACGTATATAATCAGAACGCTCAACGTTTCTCAAGCTCGATATGCTTATTAGGAGATTTTAATTTTTCTCGATATCTTCGACCGTTCTAGAGTTTGAAGTGTAATGGCTTATATGTGTTTTATCACGTGCTCCGTAGACTTCGTTATATATAAAATTTCTGATTTAGCTTATAATTAATGTTAGTTATATTCGAAAAATATTTATAGAATATATTTATACTTAATTGAAAAACTTGTATTCATTATTTGTGTTACTAAAAGATTTTTATATTATTTTATTTAGATAATTTATCGATTTTTTAAATAATGAATGAAAAAAGTCAGAATGATTCACGTACAAGAAAAACTAAATTACCTATATCAACCTATAATTATCTCACAAAACCATACAATCGATTTCTTTACATCTCAATACAATAGATACCGATACTCTCCCTAGCGGAAAAAAATTGTGCAGAAAACTGAAGAAAACTAAAGAAAACTGAATATAACAGCAGAAAAATGTTGAAATTGAGACAAAGGCAACAGTTATTTACAGTTTTTTTCAGTTATTAACAGTTATTAACTGTTATATACAATTCTATAATTATGAAAAAAAAGATTAGTATAGAAATTTTTCTACTTTTCTTCACTATTAAACAGTTTTAAATGGTTTTATTCAGTTATTAACAGTTATTACCAGTAATCTTCAGTTATTAACTGTTCTGTTCAATTTCCAATTTTTTTCCTGTATATTAAAACTTCTCAAATTCTTTTGAAATTTTTTTTTTCTTTTCTTCAGTATACTACAGTTGTCTCTAATTTTCACTAGTTTTTTTCTAAATAAAACTGTTACAGTTTTTTCTGATTTCTTCACTTTTTTAAAGCTATTTACGTTTTCAAAAATATGTTAAGTGAACATAACAGTTGATAACTGAAGAAAACTGTTTATTATAGTTGCTAACTGTTGATAACAGAAGAAAACTGCAAATAACTAACAAATAATCTTCAGTTTTCTTTTGATTTTTTCTCATATCTTCAGATATAAACTGTTATCTTTATTTATTTTTTTTCCGCTAGGGCTTGATTGGAAGAACCGAAACTAAACAAAACTTATCGATTCTCTTTTCAGTCTCTGAACGAGCTGACGACAAAAGCCGTACCCTCCAATATCCTACACAAAAAGGAGCTAAAAATCGAGGATCCAGTGAGTAAGTATAGCCACCTAATCACTACCGAAATTCTTTAGCGGTCTTTTCGTTAAAATCTTCCATTATCGCAATTCACGTCAGACTTGGCTGAAATCAGACGGGCGATAAGCAGTCGATGAAATAAACGTGACCGCAGTCACGAGAGTATATAGTATAATATAGTTCTGTGGGATTATTATTATTTGTTCTAGCCAAAGATAACCCCGAAGATAGCGTGTAAAACGGGTCATGTATCTACTGTCATCGGGTATATTGATGCTTGACCCTGTAATAGTAAACCTCATTGTAGGTACGTGTTTGTTTATAGCGTTGATGTTGATTGTGGTTTGCGAATTTTTGCATTTCAAGATGTTAGAATTTAAGTTGAACCAAGTAAAAAATTTTAGTCTGATAGTTCTGTACTTCACCTATATATCTAGCGCCGAAAATTGTGCCACAATTGCAAAAGTGGCACATAAAAATTTATCTAATCTTATAATAGGCTTTGAGAAATAGTTTCTCGTGTAAATCTATTCGCCTCCGATATACATATTTGATTGCGCTTATTTTCATTGTAATCGTATATTTATTGGAACTATTGTTGCATATATAAATTTGCTGTGGAAAAATTATAATCAATGATATAATTAATTATCCCAATAATTTGTCAGTTGTTTTAGAACTATTATATATCATGTGAATTATTTATATCGTTTTAATAAATAGTAAAATAATTTATATACGATGCATCAACATTTTTAGTGTATTTTTTACTAGAAATAAAATATTAAAAAATAATTACCAGTTTTGCCAAAAAATACTGTAGGTATGACTTGCTCAGATCAACATTACACTAGAAACTTTCCCCAAACTATTTGATTCTCAATGTTATTCATCTTATCCTTTAATATACGGATGTTTAAGAAACTCGACATGCAAACAAAAAATAGTTTACTTTTAAATCCGTCAACACTACTAAACCACACAAACCCACCGCTAAACACGCCACCCGATAACTCGTACGATTTTTTTTTCACCACGCGTTATACTCCTTATCAAAGGTCGCGCGCTCTGAAACCAAATCTCTCCTCTCACTTACGCTCTTAAAAAAAAAAGTACAAATGTTATCCTATTTTTAAACTTACCCTGACGCGCATCACTTGCTCAAGATCCCCCGCAGAGTTTGCGTGTAGTCGTCGTTGTCGTCGTTTATATGAATTTCCTAACGACAACAATAATTGACGTGCGCGCGTTTTCTCGTCTTTCCAGCTGAGTTCCAGCTGATAAAGCGGATTGGCGAGATCGCTGATAAGAATCAAATATGGAGGAGCTTTATTGGCATGGGATACTACAATTGCTGCATCCCTCATACGATTATGAGGAATATCTTCGAGAATCCTGGATGGTAATATTTTTATGGTGGTTTTTAATGTGGGGGGTTAGGATAGAATTAAGGGTAGATAAAAAGAAAAGATACTTAAATATGTGAAAAATAAAAATTGGTAGCCCGAGATTTGACATACATTTTTAACGTTTAACTTCACTCAGTCATAAATTTTGAAGGATATATTCAACAGAGCATTTTTTAATTTCTAAAGAATGATATAAAGGCTAGTTTTCTTTAGTTTTATTGTATGTTGTATATTAGTCTGGAGCGTTTATGCGATTAATGGCTAAATGTTAAAAAAGTTGTTTTTTTTTTAAATTTTTAAAGAAATTTTTCCTTCTTTGAAAAAAGGATTAGATTTTTTCCTATACTCGTCATAAACAATTCTGTTAATAATATAATTTAAGCATTGAAAGTGCTCTACAGTAATTACTGGTGTAAAGTTACTCTGATCTTATATATTATATAAGGTGTACGGTGCAATCATTAGATTTTTCATTTTGCAACTAAGATAATTGAATAAAAATGCAAATGATTATAAAATATTGACACAATTTTGCTTATTTGCTAGAATCTTCTAAAGTTTTTCCCAAGTTTTCATTCGCGGATTTTCCAGTGAATCATTCAATTTTTCAACGTTTTGCAATGTGCAATAAATAAGATTATCAAATATTATATAAGATTGAATGTTTACTCGATTAAAATGCACTTTTAGCAGATTCCGAGATGTTGGGGTCATGCACCTAATCTTAAGAAAAATATAACTTGTATTAACTTGAAATAAGAAGCGATTATTTAATAATCGTAAATCATTCTTTTTAATTCTTAATTTTTTTTTAAAGGAACAAAATCATTCACTAAGACATTCAGAAAAATAGTTATACGCGTAAAACTTTAAAATCATCATTTAGTAAATAGTTGAACTAACGAAATATTTATTATAAAAATTGAGAATTTACTTGGTAACAACAAACTTATTTATGGTGCTTACTAAATTTCACCACAACAAATCAATTAAACACGCCCTTACTCTAGGACAACCCAGTACACCCCTTACCAACCGGAAATCGCTCAGGGTCGTCTCGAAAGTCTGCTCAACTACCAAACAATGGTCTGCGACTTCACAGGTTTAGAAGTAGCAAACGCATCGCTCCTTGACGAAGGTACCGCCGCTGCTGAGGCTCTTGGTCTTGCACATCGTTACAACAAACGTAAGCGTATTTTCGTTTCGGATAAGGTACATCCTCAAACGATCAGTGTCATCGCCACACGAGCTACGTCACTAGGCCTTGAGCTCGAGGTCGGCGATGTGTTCAAAGCTGATACGAGTGGAAAGAATATCGCTGGATTACTACTGCAGTATCCGGATACGACCGGGACGGTACAGGATTTTAGTGAGGTAGTGAAGAAGGCACATGCTGATGGGGTGAGTCTTTTTTCGCGTGTGCGAATGTATTTAATTTGATAAGATAAATGATAGGAGGGTGATTGACTTTTTCAGGGTGTTGCGTAATTTTAAGAACACAATTTTATTTCTAGCTATCGGGCTATAATGAGTTGAAATTTTTGGGAAACGGAAATTGAAGATATAAAGTGTATCGTGTTGTATAATTGATTGATGGAATCATGCTGATTTTAGTTAAGACTAATGTTGCATAATTTTAATATAATCGTTAAGTGAACATTATCAGAAGAGTTCGACATAATATGTATACGTAATTAGGATTTAATAACTTTTGAAGAGAAATTTCGCATGACGAAATAATAGTGCTTTATGAATCACTACTTTGATCTAATCTGTATGTAAAAGAAACTTCGTTTTCTTAGAAACGATAGCAGTATTTTTATCCATCACTATGTTATTTAATTTAACATAGTAATACAATTAAAATAAAAAACTAAAACTTATAAATAATAGTTTATTGTGATACGCATACTATATGAAGGTGTGTTTAAATGAAAATAGGAAATTGTTAATCTTTCTTATTGTACCATTTATTCTAAAACTATTGTTCAAACAATGCTATATAAAAACGACCTTTTTAAATGCCTCTCTACGTTACAACCATAAAACTCCAAAAAAAAAAAACAATCTAATTTCTCCACCTTTCCAGACCCTCGTCTGCGCAGCGACAGACCTGCTCTCCTTGGCGATCACAAAACCTCCAGGCGAGTTCGACGTAGACATCTGTATCGGTACATCTCAGCGTTTCGGTGTACCTCTTGGTTACGGTGGTCCACATGCTGGTTTCTTCGCTTGCCGACAGAAACTCGTACGTCTGATGCCAGGTCGTATGATTGGTGTAACCCGTGATGCGGATGATCGCGAAGCTTATCGACTAGCTTTACAGACAAGAGAACAACATATCAGAAGAGACAAAGCGACGAGTAACATATGTACGGCTCAGGCGTTATTGGCAAATATGTCTGCGATGTATGCAGTGTACCATGGCCCGGAGGGGATTAGAAGCATTGCTGAGAGAGTGCATAGGTTGACAGTTGCATTGAGGGAGGGATTGAAGAAAGATGGCCATGATGTGGGAGAAGGATGGTATTTTGATACGCTGACAGTAAGGCCAAAAGTGCCTGTAGATGTTGTCAAGAACAATGCAGTCCAGGCTAAGATTAATCTGAGGTGAGACTTATTTTGCAGTGGTTGGGAATTCGCGTTGTTGTTGTATTTGTTAAAAGTGTTAGCAAAATTTGATGGATTTGAGATAAGTTCAAAACTATATGAAAAAAGTTTTATAATTTTTATAATTATAAAAGATTAAGGACAATTACTGGTTTAGAAAATTTAAAATTATATTAAAACACTACTATTAGTCGTTTTCAAGAGTACCTTAGATTTTCAATTATCTTAGATTTTTCGTTCAAATTAATAATAAAATAAAAAACTTTCAAATTTCATATAAACTTTAAAAAAATATCTAATCACACTTCAATATAACAATTATATCGTTCGTTTCATAGATACAACGAGGACGGCAGCATTGGTGTATCACTAGACGAGACGACAAAGCCTGAGGACGTGAACGATCTGTTCAAAGTATTCGCGACCGACTTGAGCGTCGAAAAAATCGTCAACGATGGACTTATCGAAGGCAAGGATCTGAGCGCGTCGCCGTTCCGTCGTACCACACCCTACCTAGAACATCCCGTGTTCAATTCGCATCACTCCGAAACGAGGATCGTCCGGTATATGAAGTCCTTGGAGAACAAGGATATCTCGCTCGTGCACAGTATGATTCCGTTGGTAAGTTTGTCATGGTTTGGATGTAGTTTAGATTGGGTTGTGGTGTATAGGGGGATGAGATTTTAAAGAAAATATTGGGAACATCCTGAATGGACTTAAAATGGTGTTTTGTAGATATAAGGGAAATAATCTGAAGTACGTAACATATATTATTATAATTTATGTCATCGTCAGATTTAAGTAGTATGAACTAGAATCTTTAAATTGCCATGCAATTAATCGTGTATACGCTTATCTTATCGAGAAATATTCGATTGAAATATTTTAGAAGAAATTAAGTAAACAATTTTCATTAAATAATCAATTGTTCATTTTATAATAGTGATTATTATTGTCTGATATTTTATAATAAAGTATCGCCATTTAAATGTAGATAATAGTTGGTGAATTTCAATATTTCAAAGCCATAAAATAAAAATTTATCATATCCCAGCTTAATTTTTTACAATTAGAAAAAGTATCTCATCGCGTAAACAAATTCTTACCTCCACATGTCCTTCCAGGGCTCATGCACCATGAAGCTCAACTCAACTACGGAGATGATGCCATGCAGCTTCAAAGGTTTCACCGATATCCATCCCTTCGTTCCCGCTGAGCAATCCAAAGGTTACCAGCAGATGTTCCTCGAGTTGGAACGCGATCTCTGTGAAATTACGGGCTACGATAACATTAGCTTCCAACCGAATAGCGGCGCTCAGGGCGAATATGCTGGTTTACGTGCCATTCAATGCTACCACGAGTCCAAGGGTAACAAGGATAGGCAAGTGTGTCTGATTCCTGTCTCGGCGCACGGTACCAATCCTGCGTCTGCGCAGATGGCAGGTATGAAGGTCGAACCTATTAATGTGAGGAAGGACGGGTCTGTGGATATCGAGCATCTTAAGGCTATGACTGACAAGTTCAAGGTGAGCTGAGATTTAATGTGATTTAATGGGGTTTTTTATACACTTGATCGAGTTATAAGTCGATAAATGCGATTATAATATATAAATGAGATGATATAAAATTAAAATCAACTGTGCCAAATATCAGTTACACTTGGTTTTTCTAGGAAGTTATTTTTTTATTTATTTTTAAGATTATTCTAATT
This sequence comes from Torymus texanus, assembly GCA_036873485.1. NCBI lineage: Eukaryota > Metazoa > Arthropoda > Insecta > Hymenoptera > Torymidae > Torymus > Torymus texanus. Next base: position 19,559 of record JAYJLV010045819.1, read on the forward strand.
AATAATAATAACTTTTATTATTATATTAAAATATTTCATTTTTTCCAATTTAACATAACACTTTTATCATCATTTATAAGATAATATTTAGAAACGATATAACTCTATAAAAATATTTACTTTCCCTAGCGAAAAAAAATAGTGATGACAATTGAATAAAACTGAAGAAACAGTTATTTACTGCAGATAACTGCAGAAAAAGGTCGGAATTGAGACAAAGACAACAGTTATCTGCAGTTTTCTTTAGTTATTTTCAGTTTTTAACTGTTATGTTCAAATTTCAATCGCAATGAAATTAAAAGTTCTCATTTTTCTTCACTTTTCTTCAGTTACTAACTGTTATGTTCAATTATCAAATTAAATTGTATATAGAAAAGTTTTCCAATTTTTTTCATCATTTATAAACAGCCTGATCGTATAAATTTTTATTCATAATTACTTATTTTACTGATTTTACTCCTTTTTCTTCACTTTCCTCACAGGACAATCTCTCCTGTCTGATGATCACCTATCCCTCTACGAACGGCGTGTTCGAGGAGACAATCAGCGACCTATGCGACCTCGTGCACCAGGCGGGCGGTCAAGTATATCTGGACGGCGCCAACATGAATGCTCAGGTCGGACTCTGCCGGCCTGGTGATTATGGCAGCGACGTCTCCCATCTGAACCTTCACAAGACCTTCTGTATACCTCACGGTGGAGGTGGTCCGGGTATGGGACCGATCGGCGTCAAGAAGCATCTGGCGCCGTTCCTGCCAAGTCATCCTGTTGTTGATCCGACGACTGGGGATATCAACGTAAGATATAGAGTTTTATTACTTAGTTGGTCTAGTGTAAAATTTGTGGTTTTGTGTAGTCGCTATATAAAATTTTTGTTAGCAATACATTTTCTTGGATAATGTAATATTTGAAAGCAAAGTATTGGTTCTGGTATTTAACAGTTCATTTTTTCTACAGAATATTGTAAAATGTTGTTTTTTTCAACTATATTTATTTTTTTTCCATTGATTATTAGGTTTCAAAACATAAAAAAATCTTATCAATATTCATTAAACAAATCCTTCGGTAGTTCGGACAAAAAATTACACAAAAATCACTTCAAAACCAACTCTCATTTCTCACCAGGTAAACCAAGGTCTCGGCGCTGTCTCTGCAGCCCCGTATGGCTCCTCAGCCATCTTGCCCATCTCCTGGGCGTATATCAAGATGATGGGTCCACGAGGTTTGCGCAAGGCTACCCAGGTGGCCATCCTTAACGCCAACTACATGAGCAAACGTTTGGAAGGCCACTACAAGACCTTATACAAGGGTAAAACAGGCCTCGTCGCTCACGAGTTTATCCTCGATATTAGGGATCTGAAGAAGACGGCGAATATCGAAGCTGTAGATATTGCGAAAAGGTTGATGGATTATGGCTTCCATGCGCCAACCATGAGCTGGCCTGTCGCTGGTACCCTGATGATTGAACCCACCGAGTCGGAGGATAAGATCGAGCTTGACAAGTTCTGCGACGCGCTTATTTGTAAGTTTAATTTTTGGCTTTAACGTAATATTGTTGGATTTTGGTATACGAGGTGTGTCCCAAAAGTTTTAAGACTGTGGCTATAAAATCCATACTACTCGCGCCATCCTCATGAAACTTTAGCAACTATAGTTACTACAACCTTCCTCTACCTCTATACAAAGTTTCAAGTACATCGGATTACATACAGCTGTTCACTATAAGTTTGCGTGGGAGTATCAAAGTGGTCGCTGTCATCATAAGGGAGTGTCATAGTCCTACCTTTACCGACTGCTCTATTTCGTCCCGCAAACAAATAAATACAATGAATTATTTAAAAGGAAGAGTGCACTCCTCTAAGTTTATTAATGCGCAATCGATACGCCAAAACCGGAGGTCAAAATAAT